>VIAB01000586.1:190477-204931 GCA_009801035.1 Oophaga pumilio
GATGTCCCAGATGTGCTCAATTGGATTCAGATCTGGGGAACGGGTGGTCCAGTCCATAATTTAATGCCTTCATCTTGCAGGAACTGCTGACACGCACACCAGCCAAATGAGGTCTGGCATTGTCCTGCATTAGGAGGAACCCAGGGCCAACCGCACCAGTATATGGTCTCACAAGGGGTCTGAGGATCTCATCTCGGTACCTAATGGCAGTCAGGCTACCTCTGGCGAGCACGTGGAGGGCTGTGCCGCCCTCCAAAGAAATGCCCCCCCACACCTTTACTTTGCCAATCCTGGTGTTCTGTGGCAAATGCAAAGCATCCTGCACGGTGTTGGGCTGTGAGCACAACCCCCATCTGTGGACGTGTGGCACTCAGACCATCCTCATGGAGTCAGTTTCTAACCATTTGTGCAGACACATGCACATTTGTGGCTTGCTGGAGGTCATTTTGCAGGACTCTGGCAGTGCTCCTCCTGTTCCTCCTTGCACAAAGGCGGAGGTAGCAGTCCTGATGCTGGGTTGTTGCCCTCCTATGGCCCCCTCCACGTCTCCTGGTGTACTGGCCTGTCTCCTGGTAGCGCCTCCATCCTCTGGACACTACGCTGACAGACACAGCAAACCTTCTTGCCAGAGCTCGCATTGATGTGCCATCCTGGATGAGCTGTACTACCTGAGCCACTTGTGTGGGTTGTAGAGTCTGTCTCATGCTACCATGAGTGTGAAAGCACAACCAACTTTCAAAAGTGACCAAAACATCAGCCAGAAAGCATTGGCACTGAGATTTGGTCTGTGGTCGCCACCTGCAGAACGACTCCATTATTGAGTGTGTCTTGATAATTGGCAATAATTTCCATCTGTTCTCTATTCCATTTGCACAGCAGCATGTGAAATTGATTGTCAGTCTTGCTTCCTAAGTGGAAAGTTTTATTTCACACAAGTTTGATGTACTTGGAGTTATATTCTGTCGTTTAAGCGTTCTCATTATTTTTTGAGCAGTGCATACAGATAGAAGACTAGATAGATAGATAGTCAGACTATTCTTGCAAAATTACAAATATGCATATTGCAAAACATGCAAATGAAAATGTCACTTAATACTTTCTTTGTTGGTAGCTATTAGAGTAGCACTGTTCTTTTATCAGTAAGTGGATTGCACAGGGGAGCCGGACCTGCGTTGTCACGTGGTCAGTACACGTGAAACAGGTGCGGCATGCACTGGATCAGACCCTGCTTACATGAATAGATTTTACTTATCCCCTGTTGACAGAGCCAATTCATTGAGAAATGGTATTCAGGGAACAAAAGATGAGTTTAATGTCCCAGTGGGTGCAGCTGTTGTTTTTTTTGTTCCTAAAATTATTTTAATTGTTTATTGGGAGTGTAGATGAAAGCAGCACAAATAGTCCAGCACATCATTATTGCGGCTGGAGGAAATAATACAGCATGGAGACTTCAGTTCTAACACCAATTCAGAGCTATAGGATCGGCATCGCAGAAGAGACTCAAAACAATAGAGAAATGGAGAGTGAGCACCCAGCTACTAAATCTTTATATAATGTCTCTTTCTGAAGATGAACATGTCTAAATAATAGGGTTAAAAAATGAGCAAAAGAAAATCCACTAGGGAATTTTTAGTTAATAGTGGAGTCCCGACTTCAGTATCTCCATCAGTTAGGCAGAGCAGACAGTGGCTACAAAGATTCTTTTTTCCGTCTCCCTCTGGAGGACACGGTATAATTGTGCATTACAAGAATGGCTAATGACCTCAATGAACACCACTTATCTTTCATTTTTCCTGTGGTTTGGTACTGCAGGAAATTGACACCTGCTGCCAAGTTCCCTGCTAATTGCTGGAGGTCCCAAGAATAAAAAGAAATCTGTAAATCTCCAATTTTAGCTGACTATAATAGGAAAAATAAATTTCATAAATTGGTTAACTCTTATTTGTGACAATGCATTTTTTTAAAGAAATGCCTCATTCATTTGTAATACTTTCCTATTTAAAGACTTTTTTTAATTATCTTGTGCATATCGGAAAACATCAAATAATCAGAAAATGAGCTTCTTTCTTCAAATATCAGCCACTTGTTCCCTCCGCCTGCCTTATAATCTTACCATCTACTCTGAAAAAAGCAGATCAGATCTTTCTTGGCCAAAACAAGACAGACTGAAAATTAGAGATAGAGCCTCCAGACTGGAAAACTAGTGAAACATGCAGAACAGAAGTCATCTATTGGCCAAATTAGTGTTATTCCTAATGAACACATGTAGGATAGAGTAGTCTGAAATGTTGCCTAAAATGGCAAGTACGCTTTAATAATGTTTTTGTTATTTTTTTCTCTTTGACATAACTGTAAGGGTACATTCACACTGTATTCAGGCACCCGTTTAGTGACCCCTTCGGGGCTTACATCCAAACCCCTCGCAAAACGGGATTCGGGCGTATGCACCAACGGGGCCATAGGCTGCAATAGTGCCGACAAAGCGAACGTGCACTCTGCCCTGCATGATTTTCGGGAGTGTATGCCTGCTGGAGACTGACACCCAGACACAGTCTACTACATCTGGGTGTCCGCCTGCAGTAGGCTTATGAGAGGTACAACATGGGACCTTAGAAAAACATTTAGATCTCTATATGACATAGATTACAAAAAAAACTATGTTCCAAAAGCTTAAGCCAAAAAATGAAAATGTGGAAAATAAGGCAATATAGAGGATTTACTAATAAATACCATATGATGCGAAGTAACAGATACAAGGCATTGCATTTTGCGTATCTACAATGAACGCAGCTCTGAGCCAAAGTCTGTATGCTTTGTGAGTGTTCAGGAATATCACTTGACTTGAAAATTTGGGAAGTCTGGAAAAGGGTTTAAAAATAGAGCAGCCAGAAGATCGGGGCCAGAGCAGGTTACACAGACTTTCACAGTGTCCAGTTGACATACCTTTGACTAAGTAATGTATATTTTTAGAAAACTATGTCCCCCCGCTGATTTCCAGCACTGTCCTGGCAACACAGTCATGCCTGGAGTGTTTTCAGTAATGCTTTACATATTTCTCTTATCTATATTACTGCAGTGTCAATATCTACCACCCAAGTTGTTCTCGGACTCCCCGTAACCTCGGACTGAAGAGCGATCACTCGCGGTTTTGTTCTATTTATACTCATTCCAGCAGGGCATGAAATCACTAATATTAAGGCTGAATTCACATGTCAAGGAATCTAAGCTTAGTTTTTACAAGATATATACAGTCCCTACATCGATGATTTGTGAAAGTATGCATATAGCTTTGGGTATCAAGCATCGGCATGTACAGAGGCACACATAGTGTGCGGGGGTCTGTGCTCTTGGGTCATAGGCACCCCATGACTGATACATGGAGCCTTCTACAACGCTGTGTAACAGGGTTATTCATAGTTTTAGTGATAGAAAGAAGTCACAAGTCTATTAAGTTCAACCTTTTTAAAACACCCACTAGGGACTTTTTAGTTAATAGAGGGGAGACCCAACTTCAGTATCCCCATCAGTTAGACAGAGCAGACAGAGGTTATAAAGATGTTTTTACATGTTGCCTAACATGTTGACCCAGAAGAAGGCAAAAACTCCATGAGGCAGATATTAATTGCTGCATATTAAGGAAAAAATTCCTTCCCGACTCCACTTACGACGTGAGACTAGATCCCTGGATCAACGTCCCATCACAGAATCTAGCACCCATAACCTGTAATATTAAGTCTTTCAAGTAAGGCTTCCAGGGCCTCCATGAACTTGCTTAGTGACTCGATCATCACAACCATTCTATCCAAGGAATAATTCTTCCAACAGACTATACTAACATTTTTTAGCAATAAATAAATGATTATGTCCTGTTCTTTTAATAGCTCCAACTTATTCCTCTGTGCTGTGCAGAGTCAGTTAGATCAGTGACTCCAATGAAGCTCACAATCTACTTTTTTGGGGGTCAATTTCATAGTAAGCCAATTAACTGGAGTACCTTGGGGGAAGACCAAGAAAGCACAAGGAGACCCCTGCTTATGTCCCCTGTCAGATTCAAACCCAGGACCCCAGTGCTGCAAGGCAACAATGCCAACAGACAGGCAAATATGAGGGGCTGTGCTGATATTAAAAGATTATTTTTATGAGATTAATTGTTGTGAACTATGATTGTGAACAATATGAAGAATCGTTGGGGAGATCATCTTCTCTGGTAAAATTTAAGGATAGTTTTAAACATACAGACATCGGTCCAATTTTGACCAACCAGAACAATATCATTCTGACATTGTATGCATAATTTGTTCATTTATTCGATTGAAATCTCTCTCAAATCTGCCAGAAAACTGACCTGCCGTATGTAAAAATTTGTCTTTCACTCACAATGATTATAACATAAAGGTTATGTACCGCACAGTGTGGGAAGACTAAGTGCAAAACGAGGGGAAGAGGGGAGAGACCAAACACTAGGGAAGTGGGGAGTGGAGACCCTAGGCAGCTCTAACATCTCCCTGTATGCCCTAAACGTCCTTATATAGGTTCTGCACCTATCGCCGAGCAGGAACCTAATCCCTGACCCTGACCCTTAGCGATAGGCCCTGGTTAGGGAGAGGACAGGGTGTGCACTAGTCAGTCCCCACTACAAATAAAGACAGAGGTTAGACAAACAAGAGGAACGCTTATCTAGAGCAGACTCAGAGAGGTGACACCAGATGTCTTCCAACAGCACCAGAGCAGAAGATAGTCGACTGCTATAGCTCCAAGCCTTCCCAAGAGAGAAATGTGAATATCACCATCGATTCCCAGAAGCAGACTGAGAGTCTCTAAACACCCAGATCCAGGTGTGTCAATTAGAGCCAGAGGGAGGTTGCCACTGGGTCCAAAAGTCAGAAAGGTTAAGATGGCGTCTACAAAACCAAATGCAGAGACCTTCTGCAGCCAAATGCAGAGCGACTGTCTGCAGCATGTGACACACCCATGACAGGTTAGGATGATCTTTAATTGGTATTAACCTAAAAACTCTGAGGGTGTAAAAGACCAACTTAGACCAATTCCATCTTATGTAAGATCATATTGATTGGTCATAAATCTGTGTAAACCCAGTACTTAGTGGCAATATACTGGTGCCCTTACAATGAAAATCATTGTATTGATGTATGTGTTGATGTATTGAGATGAATCTGATTTTTTGGAGTTTTTTCACACTTCACTACGCCTGCACGTGTTTATTGACGGGTATTTAACATTCTGGTTTACCTGTACAGTATATGGCATTATGTGCTGTTGGTAATATGTGTTGCTGTAGATCTGACATTCCTCTTTTTGTTTTGTAGATGGTGACAAGACTGATCTCTCCAGCACTACCTATCCAGACATAAACATCATCGCTGGGGCACTGAAATTATATTTCAGGGATTTACCAATTCCAGTGATCACATATGACACATATTCTAAATTTATTGAAGCAGCAAGTAAGTGTGCCGTAATTGTAACCTTTAGGAGTACTGTAAGACAAAACATACTGTGGTGCATGGCATAAAATGGCGAGAATAAACACAACGATTGTCTTTTTGGTGGTCAGTGAATCCCTGACTAATTCACAACCACTTTCGTCTCAGCTCTGAGCAAAACCCAGTCTATCAGTTTTAGTAGGAATGTTCTTTCAATTTCTTTTGTAGATATTACACAGTGTTTATGGTGATGTTTATAGGACATTCAAGATTCGTTAATGATAGTACTAAACTTTGTGCTCCTTTGGGGTGATCCCACTTGGCATCCTGTACTTGAACTTTGGTCTTATTCTGCTGATTTGGCCACAGAATTTGCCAGTTGGCTGTATTCATGTACTGATAGCAAAAACAGTAGTTTGCACTCTGCTAAAGGGCAGAATTAATAGCAAAGGTTATACTGGAGGCACGATAACATAATCACAGTGCCCCATACTTCAAATAAAGACTGAATGCCAATTTACAAGGGCTGATCATTAGTCTTACTAAAGCTCGTTACTAGTGATGAGCGAGTATACTCAATGTTCGGATTTTCCCAAGCATGCTCGGGTGTCCTCCTGGTATTTCGGCATGCTCGGAGATTTAGTGTTTGTCGACTGCAGCTGCATGATTTGTGGCTGCTAGACAGTCTGAATACATGTGTAGAATTCCTAACAAACAGGCAATTCCCACATGTATTCGGACTGTCTAGCAGACGCAAATCACGCAGCAGCGTCGACAAACACTAAATCTCCGAGCACGCCCAAATACTCGGAGATCACCCGAGCATGTTCGGGAAAACCTGAGCAACGAGTATACTCGCTCATCACTGCTCTTTACATATCACAGGCCCATGTTAGCACTCCATCATCAGTCAACGAATGAGTAAGTGCGCCGGCTCATTGGATCGTTCATGCGGGTCATTAAATATCATTGTCGGCAGCACATCGTTCATATATGCTGATTTCAGCATACTGCCCTCTCCATACATAAATAGAAAGATGAAGCCAGGGAGAGGGCTTCTTGGCATTCATTACTTTAATTGATAAGTATATCAAAGTTTTATTGTGGGAAACTTTCGAAAAGTTTAATATTTGTACACCTTTTTCAGATGGTGGCAGTATGATGAGAAGAATCATTGACATTTTCATACATTGCCCAGCATGATGACTCAACAGTCAGAATGCCTTGCAGCAATAATTCAGAAAAATGTTTGCCTTTAAATTTCCATGTTCAGCCAATTGAATTCTGCGGCTGATAATGCGATTGGCACCAGCGCACAACGAGCTACATCAGCCCTTCCCTGTAGAAAGAAGTATCTGATGGGGGAGAGCAAATATTTGGTTGTCAATACACTAATGTAGACAGTTGAACTTCTTTGGGGCTACCACCTCCTCATCCAGGCCAGATGTCCAGTGACCTATTTTCAGTTCTATCATGTATTATGCATACTCTTTACCTTATTTAAGAAGATCTCAACAACAGAAGACTACTTTTCAATGCAATTTTAGGTAGTAGTCTTACAGAAATGTCATTGCATATCAGATATACGCTCCTCAACATTGAAATTGTAATACCAAGAAGGAACAGTTGAATACTTATGGAAATCATAGTTTCAATTTGCATGATATTGGTCTTCAAACCAAACATCCAGGCTTCATGGACCTCACACCACTGCTCTCAAAGACTATCGTGGTGCAGAGCAAGATAGCAGTGAAGGCTGGAATGGAGGTCTGTCCTCTTCAGCAATGAGTCTTGCTTTGGTCTTTGATGCAATGATAGCTGGAGATTGGTCTGTACACCTTGTGTTCACCACCATGAAGAGGCCTTCATGTGGTAGCATCACACTGGTCTTACTCCTGGGGTTATGGTGCAGGATGACATAATATACAGAATCTGGATCCCTCTAGTCTCCATTTCAGGTAAACTAACAGCTCAGCATTATATTGATTTGGTCATGGAACGAGTGGTACTGCCATTTTTCCCAAGTGTCCCAGATGCTGTTTTTCAAACAACACTAGGCCTCTTTTTGCCTGTGCTACTATGGGCAGCCTGCGTGGCCTAAACGTGCTACCATG
The DNA here is from genome assembly GCA_009801035.1 of Oophaga pumilio. Taxonomy (NCBI): domain Eukaryota; kingdom Metazoa; phylum Chordata; class Amphibia; order Anura; family Dendrobatidae; genus Oophaga; species Oophaga pumilio. Next base: position 198,036 of record VIAB01000586.1, read on the forward strand.
GCTTGCTGTGTCTCCGAACTTATTTCTCATCGAGCACATTTGGGACGTCATTGGTTGATCATTGCAAAGGGATTGCATTCAGTGTGGTAGAACATTCCTCAGATAACCATTTGAAGCTTATTGCTAGAGAGCCAAGGTGTATTTCTTCATGTATCTCTTATAGTTGATAGCAAATAAATTGAGATATTTTAAAGAATTTGTTTCCATTTTTTTATCATTTTTTTATCATTATCATGTCCATTCTTTGATTTCCATAATTCTATGACTTTTCCTTCTTGGTGTTTCAATTTGAGTTTTGAGGATTGTACACCGAAAACAATATAAATCTTGTAGGAATGTAAACTATCACATTTACTACGTTTAGAACATGACTCCAGATCTTACAATAGATGTAACCATTTGCTCCAAACATAAAGTAATATTTTATATGGTTCCTGTTATTTCAACAAACTATAAAAATCAATAATATAGGCACATATAAGAAAAGTTGTAATACATCTTATAAGAGAAATTTGCTTTCTTCTCCACTTGTGATCGACTTCCATTTCCCCATGCCTCTTGAAAAACAGCTCAAATACCTCTTAATAATTAGCATAATGAGGTTACAGCTGCTATTATGCCTTATGGAACGGGGAGGGAGGAGGAAGAAGGAGCACTCAACACAATGAAAGGTCAGGTAGACACAGCCAAACAGAGCTGCAGCTTCAAGCAACTGTTTCAGCTCTTTCCAGTGCTGGAGTCACAGCCACACAGCTCAGTGCTACTGTATGATATTTTCAATCCTGCTGTTTTTACCATTGTGCTTTACTGAAGACCAGGGATCAATCTCTTTGTGTGTGCTGTGCTTAGGTGATAGTCTCTACCCACTAGTTCAGAGGGAACTAAAAAAATCAGAACTGGAGCCTGCAAAGGGGGAAAATAGATGAAAAATGCAAGATATAAGATACATAATGGCCAAAGATAGTTTTTTTTCATGTACACAGATAACAGCTTATTACGAAACCTTACCTGAAACTATAGGTATGCTCCAAACATTTTGCGCCATGATAACTTTAAAGGGTAAATAAACATTAAAATTATTTTGATATCCTGGATTCCCTGTTTAGTACTGTTGTTCAGTGAGGGTTGGGGTCTTAAAATTGCCAAATTCAGAGGATAAAAGTGCTCCGCTCATGCTCGTGCTTGTGAAGGGCAGTATGCGGAACCACAGACTTCCTATTCGGCCTCTTGGTTTGAGTGACAGTTTATACAGGACCTGGACTCCCAACCAAACAGTTCCGGGAAGGCGCTACAAGACATCAAACCTAATTGAAAAGTCCACATACCCTTTAGGCTTTGTAGATATTACTATAATTACATATAACGTATTGTATGCAAAATTCTTTCTTTAGAAATATCAAACCCAGATGAAAGATTAGAAGCGATACATGAATCACTTATGCTGCTGCCTCCTGCACATTTCGAAACTCTTCGGTTCCTCATGATCCACCTGAAAAAGTAAGTATCTTTTTTTCTTCACTTTAAAGGCTACTTGTCTGGTCCCCTGAGTGCCCACAACCACTAATATAGTGGCACGCATGGCTACTTCTGCCTCCTAATTATGTGTTTTGTATAATTTACTAACGCTGCAGTGTTTAAAGGGAACTTGTCACGCCCCCCCCAGCCGTTTTGAAGTAAAAGAGCCACCTTCAGCAGCACTAAGGCAGCAGTCTGTGAAGGTGGCTCTTTTTTTTCTGTGCCCCTGGAACGCTGAAATATTCAGTTTTAAAACTCGTTCCCCATACCTTAGATGAGTCACTGAGGTATGTCCTCTTCCCGTGACTTATCCTCCCCCCAGCGGTCCATCAAGCCCCTTCATTGATACCGCGCCTCCTCCAGGCTTTTTTTTCCTTTCGTTTACGTGCGGCGCCTGCGCTCTTGTATCAGTCCCCGGGCATGCGCAGTGCGAGCTGCCCGCGAACTGTCTGAAGACTATAGCGCCTGCGTCATTGGCTTTCCCCTGATCCCTCCCCGCAGTATGTTCTCATGTATGCACACTTCCCCTGGACTAGTCCTGCCTTGGATCTTCTAGTCGTGCCTCCCTGATAGTCTACATAATGGTCCCACCACAGAATTGTATGTATCCCTTAAATTACTGGGTGCAGCAGTTCTGACACAATCAGAGCTTTTATATTTAGAATCAAGCAGAGCTGAGAAAGCTAACCCCGCCCACACCAGGCTCTCTGTGTACAAAGTACATAGACAGTGAGGCGCTTTTCACAGGAAGAGGCATTGCCAAACTAATGTAGTCCAGCAATGTTAATCTCTTTGTGATAAATCCTTCACAGTTGGTGACACATCCCTGAATTCTGTGTTTCACTCTCTATCTCCTGCTGTCTTCAGATTACATAGAAAAACCTGCTGACCGATTCCCCTTAAAGTTAACATTACAACACTGAGTGATGTGGACCAAAAATATAGCAGTGAAACAAGAAACATTATAACAAATTACCTATTACAGATCATAAACAATATATAAAAGCTTCATTGTGTTTTTCCATAAAAAGATAAAAGCAGATTCGGTGCTGTATACATTCAACATGGTGGGTTATTTATCAATTCTTTATAGTTTTTACTATTTTATAATTAAATAAGACATTTTAATATTTTTTTCTGTACATCAAAATGATAAATAAAATGATCAAGGTCTCTACTGCCAAGTAGAGTGAAACACATTTTTAGTTGACACAGGTGAACAATTTTTTTTTAAACTCTAGGTAAGGCCAAATATAGTGTAAACAACGTGGCCAAAAAATATTCTAATGGCCGCACAGTTTTTCTGATGAAACAGCTGTTTTATAGCTGCAAATTATGGGATTGTTAAACAAGCAATCAAACAATGTTAGCACCACAGCGGCTCGGTGTCACCTTACCCAAATACATTATGACATGATGCTTCATTTCTGATGCACAGCAAGTAAACTTTCATGCACCTTCCCTTTAACCCCTAGCGTCCAAAGATGGATATATCCGACATTGGATGCCTCCCCGCTTGCCGGAGCCCACACCTTTTCCGGCACATGACAGCTCTGATCAGCTGACATGTGCCCCTAACAGTCGCAGGTGGAATCGCGATCCACCTGAGGCTGTTAACATGCTAAATGCCGCTGTCAAACTCTTGACAGCTGCATTTAACATGCACACGCAGAAAGTGCGTCAATAACGGCGCTCATGTCACATGACCGCAGGTGGCTGATGGGTTGGCTTGACAACCCGAGGTCTGCAGGAGACCCCTATGGTTGTCATAGCCGGATAGCTATGAGCGCTGCCTAGCAGTCGGCGCTCATAGCAAGTGAGCATATCTGCTACATAGAGCAAGGCTGTAGCCCTGCTCTATGTAGCACAAGCAATCAGATGATTGCAGCTTATAGTCTCCCATGGAGACTATTGAAGCAAGTAAAAAGTAAAAAAAAAGGTTTTAAAAATTAAAAAAAAATAAAAGTTTAAATCACCCCCCCCCATTCAAAATAAAATAATAAAAAAAATCAAATATACACATATTTGGTATCGCCGCGTTCATAATCGCACGATGCATCAATTTATTAAAATAATTAATCCAATTGATAAACGGCGTAGTGCGAAAAAAAATCAAAATGCCAGAATTACGTTTTTTTTTGTCACTGCAACATTGTAATAAAATGCAATAATGGGCGATCAAAAGATTGTATCTACACTAAAATGGTGTCAATAAAAACGTGAGATCGGCGCAAAAAATAAGCCTTCAACTGGCCCGAGATCCTGAGAAATGGAGACTCTACGGGTCTCGGAAAATAGCAACATTTTTTTTTACAGACTTTGTATTTTTTTTTTCACCACTTAAATAAAAAAGAACCTAGACATGTTTGGTGTCTGTGAACTCGTAATGACCTGGAGAATCATAACGGCAGGTCAGTTTTAGCATTTAGTGAACATGGTGAAAAAAAATCTAAAAAACAATTGTGGAATTGCACTTTTTTTGCAATTTCACTGCATTTAGAATTTTTTTTACCGTTTTCCAGTATATGATATGCCATTCAAAAGTACAATTCTTTTACCGCAAAAAACAAGCCCTCACATGGCATAATTACCAGAAATATAAGAAAAGTTATGGCCGTGGGAAGAAGGGGAGCAAAAAATGGAAATGCAAAAATGGAAATGCCCCTGGTCCGTAAGGGGTTAAGCTGAGCACATTTGTGAGGGCACTGGATGACTAGAACTGAACATTGCTTTTTGTAGAACTGTTCACTGACATTTTTATCAAGTTTTAATTGCCTTTTATGCTTGATTTCAGGGTAACACAGAATGAGAAGGAGAATCTGATGGGGGCAGAAAACCTTGGAATTGTGTTTGGCCCGACCCTGATGAGACCTCCAGAGGAGAACGCCATGACATCCCTAAATGACATGCGGCACCAGAAACAAGTTGTGCAGCTACTGATACAGAATGAAGACGTTTTATTCTGATCATATGAAGGATCGCTTTTTGCAGTTATTGCTTTAGACAGCCTGAAGCAGCAGAAAGATTAATAAGAAGTTCACACGCTGAACTTTAGTATCTGTGATACCACAGATACAGCACATGCCAAATTCTATGATGTAGCATATGTCTCATAGACATATGAACATGTCTCCTTTAGAAAAGGAGGAAGATTTAGGAAGGTAATCCAGACAAGATGTTTCTGTGGTTTTCATTTTGCTTTTAAGTTATACTTTAAAGAAAAAAATGAGTCCTCTTATCTTTGTGATCTGCAAACTGTGACCAAAGAGCCGCAACTCTCCGAATACCCTAACAGCCATTGGATGTTAGGGCAGGCTGGGAGTTGTAATTTTGCAGCCATCAGAGCACAGCAGGTTGGAGATCACAGTCCTTTCCTGTAAAATAGAGGCATACCATACTTTTTTGGATTAGTGTTATCCATACATATCTATTCTCTGCACTGAGTAATTCATACAATGTCTTGTAGATATTGAAAAAAATAGTATTTATCGAATTTTGAGTGGGTCAACGCTCTCAAACATATCAGTAAACGTTGGAAATTACTTTTGAAGCACTTATTAACTTTCTAAGATAATACAAATATGTTTTTCCACTAATTTATTAAAACCTTACCCCACCATAGTAACTGCAAGCAGATATCCTAAGCATTACATGCTCCTATAGAGCAGTGTTCCCCAACTCCAGTTTTCAAGGCCCACCAACAGGTCATGTTTTCAGGATTTCCTTTGTATTGCACTGGAGATGCAATTATCACCTGGGCAATACTAAGGAAATCCTGAAAATATGACCTGTTGGTGGGCCTTGAGGGCTGGAGTTGGGGAACCCTGTTATAGAGTCTATAGAACCAATTCATTCAAAGCTTCTGAAAAGTGACAAAATTTTGGTGCAACTCGGAGAATTGCCATTGAGCCAAACACATCTGTATGCATGGCCTGAAGCAGGAGCTGAACGCCTCTGCCTCCTGAGCAGTGCTCTTCTGACAAGTCTTCCGAGTGATCAGTGAGGTTCTCAGAATCTGAACCCCCAAAAAATGTTTGGACATTTCAGCACCCGTCATATATTTAAAAAATAAGGGAATATGCATATGGGGCCTTATCTGTGTGAATGATATATAATACTGCTATCTTTCCTTCTATAGACCTCCAGCAGTTAAATAAAGAAATGATTAAAGGGGTTCTCCCCTCCTTTAAAACTTACTATTCAAGATCCTTGGATGGGAAATTAAAACAGATCCACCCTCCCTGGAATCGTTGCATAAACACTGTTAAGCCCCCGTCTCACACAGCGATCTCGCAGCCCCTGGAAACCCGATGTGTACCTTGGTTACCAGCTCCCTGCATCAGGGCGCTGGTATCCAACATACACTGTGGGTAACTAAGCGATGTTACCCGCAGTGTCGCTGTGCTGATCGCTGCCTGTTTGGCAGCTCAGCAGCGATCATGTAGCGACACACCAGCGATCCTGATCGTTGTCGGGATCGCTGGTGTATCGCTATGTGAGATGGGGGCTTTACATGCCAGGAGATGGACAGTAGTAGGTGATCACAAGGTTTCTTTTTTTCTTGCTTGTTTTTGTTTAAATCACCCTCCCTGGGCCTATACATAATACATTTTAAAGAAAGGGAAAACGGTTATAAATCCCTGATCCCATATGATAATGAGATGACACTTATCGTTTGACAAGACTTTGTTGCCCCAGTCTACACAGTAAAGCTGACCCACAAGCTGTATGGGTAGTCACATAAAAATACAAATTTAAAGGGAACCTGTCACATGTTTCATGCTGCCCAAACCACCTTCACTATTGTAGCCAGGTATGTTTTTTTTCTGAAATGCTCTGGCTTTTCAGAGAAAATACAGTTAGAAGATCCAGCTGGGGGACCATAGCCGTAGATGAGGTTAGTCTGGCAGCGGGTGCATCTGAGTGATAGATCTCTCATTATGGCAGAGGCCTGTCATTTTAGCAGCCCCGGAAAACAAAGCCTCGTCTCTGCCTATGGTCCCTTGTCAGATCTTCTAACTGTATTTTCTCTGAAAGATTGGAGCATCGCAGTGAAAATGTACTGGCCCCAATTGTGCAGTCAAGCTTTGATTCATGCTGCCCGTGGTTTGGGGAGCATGAAAGAGGTTTCCTTTAAACAATATGGCATATTCTTTTCCTACATTCACTTAATTACCGTCAGAAGATCTTCTACTGCCTATACAATATACTGCCTCTCCATGCTAAACATTAACATAAACATTTAGGTCCGCCAGTTTAAAGTTCGGAAATGTTGCTTTCTGTGTAGTGAGAGTGTGGCTTGGAGGGGTAATATGTAGCCAAATCTCATAGACCTTGAATCTACCAATAAAAGTCTAAAGCCCCCGTCTCACACATCGATC
>VIAB01000586.1:221128-231630 GCA_009801035.1 Oophaga pumilio
CTGGCTAACACGGTACGAAGATACACATCTTTCCTATCACAAAACACAGACACATTATATTATCAATGTTTTTACATGTTTGCAAAAAATACTATCCATTTTAAGTATTTTTAATTTTTACAAGCTGTTTTTGTGCTGGTTATTTTGCTACATTTTATGAAAAGGAAAAAGTCAAACTTTCTTGTAAATGTTACTGAGGATTCGCTTGTGATCAGCAGCAAAATCCACAATACTGAACTCAGTGTGGAAAAATCTTCAGATCCTCAACGCAAATTGACATGCTGATGATTTAATAACCTCAGTTTAGGTTAATTTCTGCATGGATTTTTTCCAGAGATTATTTACTCATACTGCGATTGCATCCAAGAATCGGATCGCACTAGTCTAAGGGAGCATGTGAACCTTAATATCTTCCATCCTTGGGACTATCACACTTAGTAAGAACTAGTATAATGATTTCATTACTGACATGTCTCTCTCCAGCTGCACTTCTGATATAAGACTTCTCTGAGGTGCCACCTTGCTGGAATTGCGTCATGTCTCTGGCTTAGTTTCCTACTTAGTAACAGTGGGTTTCTGCCTTCCATGTGGCATCAGCCACACACTAGTTCACTTCCTCCTAGCAGCTGATTTATATATATGGTAACATAATATTACCTTATAAGCTGGACAATGGATGATATACAAATTATAACAAAAGAATAAACAGTGAACACAGTGAAATGGTCACACGAGTAAGGGGTGGTAAGACCTAACCCCCTTGACCTTCAAGATATAGTCAGATGAGTCTGCAGTAGGGAAATAGCGTTTCCTGCCGGGATGCTACACCCTTTTGGACATGGTATTTTCTCTCGTCTCAGTACTGACTCACCTTTTATTCTCTACATAGTAACAACGCTCCCTCTCCACATTCCAGGGTTACATGGGTGGGAATATGGGCAGGTCGTTGCATCACAAATATTACAATTGTGACTGAACAGGCCGAGTCACCTATTCACGTCACTGAAACTCTCTTGTTATAGAAGTATCAATAGTAGTGAGGAATACGCTGATCGTCAAAAAAAAAAATTGGCTGCTGACACATCCGAACTGTCAAACACGTTAGACGGATGAAAGAATTCATAAATTGCTATTATGTGTCGGCAAATGAATTTTGGACACCTGTTCAATCATCAATGTATTAACTCATCAGCCTCATCCACAAGTCAGATCAGCAACTATAGCAAGTAATGAGTAATGCTAGATGACGGTGATGAAACAGGAGAACGAGTTATCTGACAACTAATGGCCTATAAATTGTTTGGGAAATGTTGCAACGGTGGCACATAAAAATGAAGGACAACCTCAGCGTCAGTGATGACTAAATTATAATGTTTCACTGATGATGCTTTTACACGTGCAGACTGTCGCCATCTTTTTGCACTGCCGCAAACACAGATTTTATCGAAAATATGTTTCACCTGTAGAAGTTGTGTGACCATAACCATCATGACAAAAACTGTGACAACTTGCAGTGTAATGCATGAAGCAGGGTTGAAAAGAAGGAAATAATTCTTTATTTTTTCAGTAACCGCACTAAAACATGGTCCCGAAACAAGAGTGGTGCTATTTCTGGAAAAGCTATATTTTGCTGTAATGCTGACCTTCCCTTATAAAGAAAAAAAGGGAAAATCTGGTTAGAAAATTCTTCCCACCTTATCAAGTCAGGGAAGATGAACTAGCGTCATTCTCTCTCCTATATGAATTCTTCAGTTGTCACTGTAAACAACGATGGGGGTGCATAGTTTCGAGATTTTTGAGGTTAAGTTCTTGTAATGTTAAAGTAAAGACATGGCTGTAATGGCACTGTAATATAGATTAAATTGATACCTTTGGTGAATAAATCCACTTTGTGGTTTTTCTTTAATCACCATTTGAAGTTTTCTGCCAATTAGATTTCGGTATTCAGGGGCCGGACTGTACACCGAGTCTTCTCCTCCTTGTCTGTGATTCCACGACTCCTCCACCTGCCTCCCATCTGTGAATTACAGTAACACTGAAATTTCAAACAGAGGAGTAGGGTTATTCCCTGACCGGAGGCAGGCGGAGGAGCCGGGGAATCACAGACAGGGAGGAGAAGACCCGGTGTACTGTCCGGCCCCTGAGCACCGAAATCTAATTAGCAGAAAACTTCAAATGCTTATTAAAGAAGAACCACAAAGCTGATTTCTTCAATAAAGGTATCAATTTAATCTGTTCTACAGCTTTATTACAGCTGTGTCTTTACATTACATTGCAAAATTGCACTGACATGTTCTCTTTAAGTCAGATGCAGATTAAAATAATACTGATTCTTTTGTCCTGAAACTCTGACATACTGTATATTTATAGGGCCAGTTTTAGTATCCATTAAGAAAAGCTGAAAGCCCAATTTATACTTGGCAATAAATGCTCTGCTTGTGCCCTACTTTTGGTGAATACGTGCCACTGGGGTCTTTCAACATCTGTAAGGCTGGTGGTATATATCAAAATACCTTGTTTTCAATTGTATAGAAAAGCAATTGTGCTAAGGACTTTCTGCTAAAACAAAGAGTATACTACACAATAAGCCACATACAATTTTTTTGGATGCATAAAATGTGTGCCACACTAAGCATGGAGAACAGAAAGAGGACAAGAGAACTGTCTGAAGACTTGAGAACCCAAATTTTTAAAAAATATCAATCTCAAGGTTACAAGTCCATCTCCAGAGATCTTGATGTTCCTTTGTCCACTGCGCATACCATAATCAAGAAGTTTACAACCTGTGGCACTATAGCTAATCTCTCTGGACATAGATCACAGAGAAAAATTGATGAAAGGTTGCAATGCAGGATAGCCGGATGGTTGATAAGCAGCTCCAATCAAGTTCCAAAGAACTTCAAGCTGTCCTGCAGGCTCAGGGTGCATCAGTTTCAATATCCATCCACATTTGAATGAAATTAAACACCGTGGCAGTGACCCAGGAGGACCCCACTGCTGAAACAGAGACGTAAAAAAACTAGACTGCAAGTTACCAAAATGTATGTGAGTAAGCTAAAATCTTCTGGGAAAGTGTTTTGTGGACAGATGAGACCAAGATAGAGCTGTTTGGTAAAGCACATCATTCTACTATTTACCAAAAATGGAATGAGGTCTATAAAGAAAAGAACACAGTACCTAGAGTCAAATATGGTGGAGGCTCAAAGATGCTTTGGGGCTGTGTTGTTGCCTCTGGCAATGCCTCTGACTATGTGCACGGCTTCATGAAATCTGAAGATTACCAAAGAATTTTGGGTCCGAATGTAGTACCTAGTGACAGAAAGTTGGGTTTGCATCCTAGGTCATGGGTCTTCCAGCATGACAATGATCCCAAACAAACTACAATTTTATCTGCCCCATTTTTGAGGTTTTGTATGAAATTATGTTCAATTTGCCTTTTTTCTCTGTTTTTTTGTGTTGCTTCAATATACACAAAGAAAATAAACAAGTGTAAAGTGTATAACAAAACAACTGCAATAATTATCTGGGAGAAACATTTCATTTTCTGGAACAATTTCAAGGGTGCTAACACTTTCGGCCATCACTGTAGACCGACTGATTGTCAGTAGGATTTTGTGTCAGAAGAAACTATGGAAGTGTATTAAAAATACTGTATTCCTTCTCAAGACATATTAAATGGGCCAGTGAGCCACAGGTGAAAAGCAAGCTACACGGCCATTAGTTTAGTGCTTGTAAATGTATTTCTATATTTTATAAATGGGGGCAGATGTGGACTACGTAATTTGCTGTGGCACACAGCTAAAAATTCCACTTGCTTAAAGTATATTTCTATATGTGCCGACCTGAGGCCAAGAGGTTGCATTTTACAGATATTAGCCAATCATTGCAGCAATGAAGTCTAACTACTAAGATGTTTACTTCACATCTGTATTTCATTTACTTCTAAATTATTCTCATGGTATTAATGCCCCTGCTGAGATTCCACATAGTCATAGTCATTCTCTGGTCACAGTCTGATCTTAAGGAATTCTTACCACCCGCTGGATCGCAGCCACATTTTCACAAACATTTTATGGTCACAGAGTTCTCCTACCTCCTACACCACATACCTGGCATTCAAGGCCTAAAAAGTATCCTTGTATAAATGGTGTAATGAGTGTAAAATTAAAAAAAAAAAACATCTGTTACAGCAAAGGCCAAAGTTTAAATTTGTATCAGAAATGATAAATTGAATTGAGAAAACATTTATTGTAATTAGGGGGTCAATATAGGGGCTACATAGGTTGCATTTTTACATGGACCCTTGGGTCATAGCGTGCTCAACAGCCTTTATGCAACAGAACCGAACACAAAAATCATTCAAAAGCACATGTGATGATGTCACTGTTCAGAATGCTGCAGCCTGTGATTGGCTGCAGCGGTTAGGTGACTAGAATGGCATGTCATCTAATGTTTCCCTGATGATATTCCCCTTGTCTGCATAGTGGATAAGTGTAGGCACTGCTTGCTTTTTACATGCACTAGTCTGGTCCGAATATCAGAGCAAAGTACAGTAGTGCATTCTGTGAGATTTTTACACACAAATCATTGGTCTGTACGGATTGGCCTTATGCAAGTGGTACATTGGCTCTAATGGAGGCGTATGTACTCTCCGTGTGCACACACATCCATATAACAAAACTTATCTGAAGGAACCCTTAAAGGGATTGTCCCATGAAAAAAAGGATATTTTAATTAATAGATCTTAGAATAATAGCACAGGCTTACAAAAAAACCCACATTTTTTTCAAGTGCCAAGGTTTTTTTTTTAATGGATATGGGGATTTTGAGGGTACTGAATTAAAAAATCAGATTACTGTTCCTCAATTCGTTCTATTTTTTTAGATAATTCATCCAAGAAAATAATACATTCCCCCAATGCGAACTGTGTGTGATAACAAATGTAATAGCTTTTGCTCTTTTGATTCTTTAACAATGTCTTAGTTAATGAAATATTCCATATAGTTATTTTATGTTTCAATTTGTAGGCTTACAATGCTATAAAAGTGACTTTTTGAAGCCAAGATTCTACTGTAATTAAATAATTAACTATTAAATCTCAGAAACTAGAGCCAATCTGTCAAAACCCAAGTCATATTCTTAATCAGCACCATAAACCTAATATAAAACCGTTCAGAGATTGTTGGCACAAACTGTTTTTCATTACAGAAACCAGCAGCTGTGATCCTGTGCTGTCCTGTCTGTATACTCTCTTTTGTGTCCTCCCCTGCCCAGGAGCTGTGGTATGATCAGACCAAGTCCCTGTACGGTCAGACACAGACATTACACAGTACACAGCAGGGGCACATTTATAAGATTATCTCAGCACAGGAACATATTATTTAAACGCATCCAATTGTGGAAATTATTATTATTCCAAGATCTGCTGATAAAAGTGTACTTTGTACATGGGACAACCCTTTTTAAGAAGAACTTTTTGTTTCAACCAGAATGATGTGAAGATGAGCAGCTGCACATCCAGTAACCCACTGTGAATAATCAGTAGATTTGTCAACTTGAATGTTTACCTGAATAATAATAAATAATAATCTTTATTTTTATATAGCGCTAACATATTCCGCAGCGCTTTACAGTTTGCACACATTATCGTCGCTGTCCCCGATGGGACTCACAATCTAGATTCCATATCTGTATGTTTTTGGAATGTGGGAGGAAACCGGAGTACCCGGAGGAAACCCACACAAACACGGGGAGAACATACAAACTCCTTGCAGATGTTGTCCTAGGTGGGATTTGAACTCAGGACTCCAGCGCTGCAAGGCTGTAGTGCTAACCACTGAGCCACCGTGCTGCCCCTGAATCTGGATCAGGACGATTATTTGTCTGTTTAGTTCTTCTGAATATGTGAAGACAAGCATGCAGACGTAGATGTTGACATGCATGAACCTGGCGCACCTTTTACTTTTATTGCTAGGAAGTATTATACAGCTCAGGCACTACTTAGTAATGATTTTTAGCAAGCCATAAACATTAACTTTTTTGCATTTTTAATTTTCATTTAATTTTTTTTCCCCAATTTCAGTTGTATTTGTGCTAGTAAAAATGTGTCCTGGCAGCAAAAAGGTTGAGGCGTTTTAGTCTACAGTCCCTTGTTTTTGTGCAGCAATATAATAAGCCCTGCGTTTGTGTCCCTTACAGCCATGGGGCAGATACAATGCTGTTTAATGGCATCTTAGCGTCCATTGTAATGGCCAGAATTCCAACCATTTGATCGCTGTGGTTTTCCCCTGTGAGTCACTGGCATTTGTTACGCATAGCATGTTGCTAGGGCTCAATAACTGTTAAACACATACAGGGATTTGGTATTCCTATTACTTTAATAAAGTATTTCACAGATATTAGTGTAAAAATAAACAGTGTAAAAAAAAAAGTTGCCTCTTTTTTCTGTTTTTGCCTCTGAAAATTAGTTACATAAATCATTAAATGGTACACTACTGTATGTACTGTACGTTACCAACTGATTCCTAAAAAAAATCCTTCAATTTCTCATGAAGAAAACAGTGTCATATAGCTAAGGGAACGGAAAAATTAAAAAAGTTAGTGATTCTGAAATGGAAAAGTGACAACAGCAAAATTACTTACTATATCGTTAAAATTGGCTGCCAAAATTAAGTGTCTCACTAGCACTGGAACTGTTTTTGCCTGCACAAGCACTTACAGTACCTACCACACATGGATCTATACAGAGGTGTTTTCTGTCATGATTCCACCACTCGCGGTGTCCTAAGGGCTCTGTGAGAGACAGCTCATCACCCTATGGGATCAAGGGCGAGCTGGGCTGTCATGTATTGTGAGTGCATTCCAGTTGTCCAATCTGAGGCAGAGGCATGCTGGGCTGTCAGTATTGTGAATAACAGCCCAGTTGTCCTATCTAGCCAAGCCTGTGGGGTTCCTCCAGTGGTCACCCGTTCAGGGTGATTACCTGGCTATTTATCTGGCTAGCAATAGTTAGACCATTGCCAGTTGTAGCCTTGTTCAGTGCTGTGTTGCTCTGTACACTGTGTTCTGATTTCCTGATCTTTGTTGCAGGACCTTGGATTTGCCTTTTGACAACTCAAAGGCCCCTTTTGCCTTCTACGCACTCTGAACTTAGTTACCTGACTCCGAAGTTTGTCTCTAACTATTTGGTTGCCATATCCTTTTGTTCTTGACGTACCCTCCTGGCTTTTGACCTCAGACTCCTTGACCTCTCCATCTGACTGCTTGGCCGTTAGAAGTGACTTAGAGCCACATTTTCCTAAATATTTTTCCAAGAGATGACATTTGGAAAAAAAGCTCTTTGTGGGTCAATACCTGGTGTCTATGTGGTGGTGCCAGTAAAAGAAGCTCCATGGATGAGGGTGAGCCACTTGATCTTTTTGGATGATCATGGTTAGGAGGGAATATTGGACTGACTCCCTGTGCTTTCAGCAAAAGAGAAAAAGTGACAGTATTGCCTAAAGTTTTTGTTCTTAATATTAAAATTGCCTGCATTAGTAAGTTGGATTTCTAATATTGCAGACGAAAGGGACAAAGTATTCTCCAACAGAAAACACAAAGATAGAGGAAAATGCATATAACCATGCACATTCAACTTGAGACATGGTCTGCCAACATCTCTAAGCAGTCTGTAGGGAGGTTGTCGGGCCAGCTTTGAAAGGAAACCATTAAAGAAAATCTGTCGCCTTGATTTTGCCACATAATTTGATAGCAGCATAATGTAGGGGTACAAGCCCTGATTCCAGGACTGTTTCACTTATTGGGTTGCTTGAGGTAGTTTTGACAAAATCACAGTTTTATGAACAGGAGATTATCACTACCCTCTATTCATGAGCTGTGTGTAACCCTGCCCCCACCACTGATTGGAAGCTTTCTGCCTATGCACAGTGTACACAGAAAGCTGCCAATAAGTGGTGTGGACGGGGTTATACAGAGCTCAGCATTCAGAGAACTGCTAGATTTGCAGTAGATAAAAAAGGAATTTTATCAAAGCTGCAGCGAGGAGCCCAGAAAGTGGTACTGCGCTGGAATCAAGGTCTCTGTCTCTACATGATTTTTCTCTAAGATGTGTTAGCAAAAACCTGGTGACAGATTACCTTTAAAAAAAAACACTGAAATGATTATAAATTACCTATAAGCAAACAAAATAGTTGCTGGAAATGTTTACTACACATGTACATCATGTTTGAATAGAAAACAATCACACCTCTGGGCTTGGCACCTTTAAACCGTGGCATGAAGAATTAAGATGCTGCTGACATGAAAGGGAAGCGACAAGTCACTTTGTAATTTTATTAAAACAGGTTTTAACTCACCCATGTAACAAACGCTGTCGTAGATCACTTGGAAGTGCATATTTTCAAGAGTGAGTCATCACCCGCGTTGCTTACACAGGTCAACTTTTAGTTCTGGTGTGAGAAAGGTGTAGTAGGTAATGTATAAAGGTTTTAGCTAAAGGGGATGTCAACTTCAGACATTCCCTTAATTTAAAGAAAGTGTCTCAGCGTTTATTAATGGCTGCTTGGCAGCACGGGGGTCCTGAGCTTGTATCCAACACAGAGGTTAGTGCATTCTTCCCATGTTTGCATAGGTTTCGTCTACTATTGTGCTTTACTCTGAGACACCAAAGGCAAACTAGTATTTGTCTTTCTATAAAATTGGCTCTAGTGTGTGCCTGATATAGGAAAATTAGCTTGTGAATCCCTTTGGGGACAGGAATTGATATGAATGATGACAATCTCTCTGCAGTGCAGTGGAATATGTTGGCGCTATATAAGCGGAATAAATATACAAATAAATAAGAACAAGGTGTCTCACACTGCTTTTGCATAATTTGCATAATCGGCCCGATTCTCTAGGATGAGAGAATCTACGGCCGTCTGCACCTGCTCTTAAATACACTGATTTTCTGTATCAAAATGTCTGAATTGTTTTTGTGTTCCTCACCTGTTGAGATGGCCTCATAATCGCTGGGCTCTATAAGTACCTGTTATACATGTTACGTTAAGGGCTCACTCACACTGGTGTATAATATGGAGCAGAGCAATGCGGGAAAACTTCGCACTCTGACCAATGTTAGTAAAGGAGTCAGTGTTCATCTGCGAGTTCTTCCTCGGCTCTTATTGGAGTGAGGAAAAAAAAAATAAAAAATTGCACAATGCTGCCATTAAGGCCATGTTCACACTTTCATTTACATCAGTATTTGTAAGCCAAAACCAGGAGTGGGTGATAAATACAGAAGTGGTGACGTGTTTCTATTATATTTTTCCTCTGATTGTTCCACTCCTGATTTTAGCTTACAAATACTGATGTAAAATACTGACCAAATACTGAACGTGTAAACGTGGTCTTGCGTACATTAGATGAGACTCGCCAATGCAAGTCTATGGGTGAGAGAAACGCACACTTCTCAAAGGAAACCCACATTTTCATCAGCCAAGTAAAATAAATTCACAGCCCGAACCATTAGAATAGATATATATATCCTGTAGCTATTTAATATCAATCGGGAAGAGCAGGGCAAAGCGCCAGAATTAGCACATCTCATGTCATGCAGCAATTATGGGGCGGCTGCTGGCCGGTATTTTTAGGCTGGGAAGGGCCCAATAACCAGGGACCTTCCCAGCCTGATAATATAATCCCGCAGCTGTCTGCTTTACCTTTGCTGGTTATCAAAAAATAGGGGTGACCCCGTGTCATTTTTTTGTATTATTTATTTAGTTAATAGGTTAAATAAGCTTCAGCACAGGCACTTTATTATTCTCCCTCATTGTGTTTTTTTAGTGATGCACTCAGCTCTTTCTATGCACAGGTTTTCTCTCCGCAAACTATTTCAATTTTGATATCACGTATCTTTGTGGATTAATTCTATACCCAGCCTTCTATTCCCATGGTGCAGGATGAGATTCCTCTTTTTGTCATCATAATTGCTTATGTATGTATTTTGTAATGTATAATTAATAAAATAAAGGGAATTTTTAGATTGATTAAGTCAGCACTCCATTTTTCATTCTTCTCCAAGCAAATCCAACAGGTTCCAACTTTTTGCAATTTTCTTGTCATGGATATGTTATCTTACGACCTCATTCACCTACATTATACATATGATGTACCAGTGATATCTAGCGATCTATGCCCGGTAAAAGTCACTGCGCAGCCCTGCCTTAGGCTACGATCAGACTATCAGTATTTGGT
This sequence comes from Oophaga pumilio, assembly GCA_009801035.1. NCBI lineage: Eukaryota > Metazoa > Chordata > Amphibia > Anura > Dendrobatidae > Oophaga > Oophaga pumilio. Next base: position 231,362 of record VIAB01000586.1, read on the forward strand.
CAGTATTTTACATCAGAGGAAAAGTATAATAGAAACACGTCACCACCTCTGCATTTTTCACCCTCTCCTGGTTTTGGCTTAGAAATGCTGATGTAAAAAACTCACGAAATACTGAACGTGTGAACGTGGCATTAATCTGTAGCACATTTTTTCCCAATGAAACCACAGATACCTTGGCAGAACCCAATGGACCACATCGTAAGTCAGTGGGGTACATTAGCCACTGGTGATGTCTACAGTCATGGCCAAAAGTTTTGAGAATGACACAA
>VIAB01000587.1:38560-49885 GCA_009801035.1 Oophaga pumilio
TTTATGGACGGGATAGTATGTCCAATGGCAGAGAGGGGTTAATTCTTGTTCCATATATTGGCACAAACTGTTTTGTAAACTGTATTGCATTGTAATGCTAACACGATACAGCCTTGGAATAATAATGGCTGAATTAAGATATATTTTTTAACTATTTTGCTTTAATCTTTCTTAGTTTCATTGGTAGAATTCTTAGGAGCCTACTTAAGTTCCCTATTTTTGCAACTCACATAATAGCAAACATCAAACAACAAAATTGGTTTGTCTGCTTCAAATAAGGATCAAGAATTATGGATTCAATAACCTGGAAAAGCAAAATCACAAAACATCCAGAGAGTCCAGCATCCGTAGACCTCTGACCTATCTTTCTAGAAAGCATGAATTAAAAATGAGCTCATTCAATTTTCATTGAGTGGTGAATATAGAAAACAATTTTATTTGTAAAAAATACCCTTTCTTGCTAGAAAAAAAAAGAAAAATGTTGACATTTAGCTACCTTTCATATTCCATGATGGAAAAAAGTAGTCGTATTTAAGAAACTTTTCATGTAGATATTAATTATTGTAGATAACATATTTAATCCACATTGTCACTGTTAAGAAGCTCAGAATTATTTTTAATTGCATGTTTCATACCTGCTTGTAATTCTTGACAATATTTATGACATATGGAATTAACATCCTAGAAACTCCTGAACCGGTGAGGAAAAGGTGTCGCATTTTCCAGTAAATTCACCCTACCTCTTACTTTCCTTCTACTTTCTGCTTTCTCGTTGAGCTTCAACTCAATGGATATTTCTATCTTGTTGAATTCCTCTTTATCCCTTGGTCTTTCATCCTGACCCTAATAGTGACCCTAAAACTCCTGTCGAAACCTATTACTCTATCTTCATTGCAGAGTTTCACTCTATACTACTGCTTTTTCTCCTGGAGCTCCTCGAGAAAGTGTCATGTGCTTGAAAATTCTCAAGAATGAAATGCCATTATCTCCATTCTCATAAAATAGAAAGTGGAAATTCCTTAAATTAAAGCAAATATCAGGGTCACGGCATCCCACCAAGGACACAGGTGGCAAATGCATATAAAATAAACATTACATACCAGGTACACTAGTCTATTGGCTCCTGTAATTGTTGTCTATGTACTTCTTAGATTAAACAAATATGTATATTTTTCTGTATAGTACTATGAATTGAATGTATTTGTGTCTCAATTCACGAATAAAAAATGAATGTATGCTGTCTCATCATACCTTATATGAAATTTAGTAGCATTGTATATTGTTTCACTAAGTGGTTTTAGCCCTCAGGTCATGGGCACTAGAGACACTTGGGTTAGTCTATCAAATTACATTCAAGAAGTACATAAGTGCATCATTTCTTGCATTGCTCTCATTCACTTTTCTGAGTGCTGTAACTGATTAGTAGGAAGAGACTCATGTGTAAGAGAGTTGATCATCATCCTTCGCTTTACATTAAAGAATTCTAGCATGTCCATATTTCTAGGTTGCTTTAATTGTTATATATGCACATAAGTTACAGTGGTCTCTGTTTTCTTGATTCTCATTGCTTGTATACAATAAAAGTCTTTGTTACAGTTGTAAATGTTTCCATTAGATGGCTCTAATAGCATACTGAGAGGAGGTTATATGTTTATATGTAGGAGCAGTTAGCGTTAAGTGAGTCAGTGCGTGGCTGAAAATGTGCAGCAGATGTCCCTTGTGACTCAGGAGCACGTAGGTAAGTATTAATGAAAGTCAGAGGATGTCATCAGCCAGTGCAATCCAGAAAAAAATCAGCCCACTAAATCTAAAAGTCAAGTAATTCTTTATTCTGGTGTAAAATATACAATGTGTTTCAAGAGCTACCTGATGAAGAGGACATACACTCTTGAAGTTCATTACGCAACAATAAAGGATGACTTGATTTTTAGGTTTTCTTCTCTTAACTTATTTGAAGTTCACTGACTGATGGCAGCCTTTGTTTTTCTCTCATACGTCCTACGCTGGCCCTGCTGATCACGAGGGGTTTTCAGGAAGAAGGAGTCTGGCCGCCTGCTGCAAGGTGTTGCTTCCATATGGCCCATAGGGATGGGCCATTCTGGAGCCCAAATTGACCACACTAGTAGATATGCTCGTGAGCACTGAAAAAGTGAGTTAATTCGAGGAAATAAATCACAGCATGCACGAGTTGCATCTTATAATTGGATCACATTAGTCCACTCATATCTATGGATCCATGGAAAAAGCCAGACCGCACTCAGATGGCATCACAGACTGACTGAATGGAGAAGATGAAAAATGTTTTTTCTTCTCCACAGCCGAAAAAATCTGATCATACTCTGCTCAAACTCTGATCAGAGTCTGAGCAGAGTGTTCTCGGCATAATCAATCCATTTACCCTTAGTTAAAGTGGAAAGAGAAGAAAACCTCCTCTTGTATAAGACCATACAAATTAACAGATGAAGCTAACCTTTGATTAGTTAAAGTGATCTTTGAGGTTGCAACTATTCTTTGTAAAGCCCTCTTGTAGCATACTCAGAATCACAAGAGCACTGAAGGACAGGCTTAACTTTACCTTGACTTATGGTGGACCAGTGAAGAATCACACAAGTTGCACTTTTACTGTCATTTAATTTAACATATAATGTACTGAAAAGCAGAAAAAAACTACTTGCTGGTAGGAATCGAAAAAATGCAATTCTGTCATTCAGATTTAGCTTTTATGACACTCATTCTGAAATGAAAATGTCATGTTAAGCTTGTTCTATGGTTCTACAGGGCAGTATAATTATGCTAATTATGAGAATATACATTTTTTATGTTTTACTGTTTTACGATGACCAAAATCAACAGTTTTTGCCTTTTTTGACTAACTGTTCTCCATGCAGGATAATAGTAATATTGACAGACAAAGTGACATTCATTATATCTTTTTGCTTTTTTTATTTTGCTTTTGTTTTTAAGATTTTTTTAAATTAACAAATAGGACAAGGAAATGATTTAAACAGTTGTATTTTTTGCTTTTTCAAATTCTTAAAATCTTTCTAAAATATTTTGACAGCATTTTATTTGAACTTAAAATTGCTTCATGATAGACACAATAAACTGAAGTTCTTCTGCATTCTATACTTAGATGTCGCCTATGAAGATCTGGCAGGGCTTGATAAGAGTACCAAGAAGGAGGACAAGGGGCTTCACTAGGTCCCGTAATGCATGACAACCCACTCCCCTTATCCCACAAGTTAGTAGCCATGGTCACCATTGACTGCATCATCTAATGGGTTGAACAGCAGCAATCTAATCTAGCTCTGATCATTTCAGTTTCAAATAGGTGTGGGAAGCCTGTTAAAGAGACAAACTGTGCAATATGGTGTAAATTTACATTTTAATATCGTAAAGGGGTAAAGAGTGCAGTCTGCAACCAACAAGCTTATTGGCGCAATAATGTGCTCTGTGATGCTTACAACCATCACACATTATGTGATTTAATGTGAGGAAACAAAGACTTATGTTGCTAATTATGTTCTGCAATGATTCTTAGAGAGGACCTCGACATGCACCACTTACAACTGTGCATGGCCCTAATTCATCCTCAGCGTTTGAGATCTGAGAGTACAGCAGACACGATAAGACCATATGTGTCAGAAATTGGAGCAATGAGAGTTTTGGGCTAGGAGAATAGCATTCTTTTGTATCACTTGTATAGGGCTGTCATTCGATGTAATTGGATATACTATGGTGCCATAATATTGAGCAGGGGGCTATCAAACTGTGGGTAGGGTTATGGTGGGGCAATCATAAGGTATGAGAAAGCTTTGAGGGTCATCAATAGGTTGTGGGGGGAGCTGTGGGGTTGAACTGTGTGAAGGAACTATGAATTGTGATCATACTGTGTAGTGGTCTGTGGAGGTGGTCATACTGTGTGGTAGCCATCACTCTATGTGGGAACTGCAGGTCATTATGCTATTTGAGAGTTATTATACTATGTATGGGACTGTGGGGGCATCATACTGTATGAAGGGGTGCTGTGGGGCTGATCATTCTGTGTGGAGGCCATCAAATTTAGTGAGGGGCCGTGTGGAGTCCATCATATAGTGTGGGACCACCATACTCTGGGTCAGGTGCTGTGAGGGCATCATACTGTGTGGATGGGTGCTGTTGGGATCCATCATAATGTGTGAGGGAGCTGTGTGAGGTCCATCATACTATGTGAGGCAGAAGAATGGGTTCATCATACTGTGTGAGAGGGGGTGTGGGAGCATTCATACTGTGTGTAATGCTTTGGGCACCATCATATGGAATGTGCTACTGTGAGGTCATCATACTGTGTGTGTGAACGGTACTGTAGAGGAATTCACTATGCATGTATCATAGTTTGTTTTTGTTGGCATCATACTTTAGGGAGGCCATAAAGGGTTACTGTAGTTTTTGATAACACTACAGGGCATCAATAGGGCCAAAATTACTTGTCTCTCTCCCTATCTTTAAAGGTTGGGTCTGTGCTCATGCTTATGAACTGTATTTACTCAACCATTTTTTATTTTTTTGAAAGGTGGGGGCAATTAGGAATTCTGCTATGGGGTCTCATGAATTCTATGTGTACCCTTAAATTACACACAGATTTAAGGGTACACATAGAAATCATGAGATTACACACAGATTTCTCATTACTGTGCTCGCACTGTAATAAAATAAAATCATAAACAAACCATTTAAGAACTGAACATCGCTGGCAATATAAATAAAGACATATTAAGATCTGAACTAGCCAATATAAGTCTGTTAAACAATGGTGCTTTATAAATTTGTTACTGAGGTGTTTTTTTCCTCTATGCTTTTATACCATGGGGTCAATCTGTTGTTCAGTTGATTATTATGGCTTTTCCTGAACTACATAGGAGCTCTAATCATCTAACTGTTGTCAATAGTTCAAGCTGTTCGCTAGCTTAGGATCTTTTCTGTAACAGGTAATCGGTATAGAACAGGGGCACCTATCGGTCAATCCAACCCGCAAGTCTGCAGGCATTAGGGATTACTATTGAAGAAATAAACTCCAAAACCTAATTATAGTTATCCTACAGTCACTAGATGAAATCCACTAAAAGTCAGAGACCCATAATCCTCTGCAATATGTCACCCATTTTCAAGTATGTACTCTGCATCCCAGAACTCTCACTTTCCTACTATTCTGCATTATTAAGTTTCATTCAGATATCAGGGAGTTTGGTCAGTGTCAGGTAGTATCATCAGTTTCATCATTTTTTCTCGTATGAAAAAAAATGATGGTGGTTTCTGAAGCTTCCCCTGTCAAACACTCTGTGAAAAATGGACAGCACATGGATGGCATTCAAGTGTTGCCTGATTTTTTTCAAAGACTTGCATTGGCAAGTTTGGTCCGTTACCACTCAGTCTGCAAATTACACTGAAATGTGAATAGCACCATAGTCTGTAAAAGTTGCGATTTTTAACCATGTTTGTCACTCATACTGGAAAACCTGTCGACTGAATGAGCTCTAAAAGATGCTTCATGTGCTGTAGTTGATATGTACTACATGTTCTGCAGCCATGCAACCTGTACTGAAGCTGAAACCTGTACTGAAGCAAAATATGCTATGCCAGGCCTGTATATTTATGCCCTTAGTGCCCCACACACAGTATGATGACCCCATTGACCACTCTTGCCTTATTATGATGCATCTTAAATCCACTAACAAAAAACTTAAAAATTAAAGGACTTAGATTTGGCTGAGAATTTTTTACAATCTGACTATGGTGTTAGTAATGAGGGTGTCTTATAGAAACCTCTCCATTACTAACCTGTGGGCTTGATGTCAGCTGACATTGCAAAGGTGACATCAACCCAGCAAATATTACCCCACTTGCCACTTCACCAGGACAAGTGGTAAGTTACGTGCAAAGCAACAGAATTAGTGCAGCTAATAGATGTGCCTTTTCTTGGGAGGCTGAGGGCTGCTATTTTGAGGCTGAGGAGGACCAATATCCATGGCCACTTCCCAAACTGAGAATACCAGGCCCCAGCTGTCTGCTTTAGCTTGGCTGGTTATCAAAAATGGGGGGTAACCACTTCATTATTTTTTTTAATTATTTATTTAATTTTTTATAAAAATTTCAGCATGGGTACCCCTCTATTTTTGATAACCAGTCACTATAAAACTGACAGCTGAGGGTTGCAGAACTCAGCTATCAGCTTTTCCTGCTCTTTTTATCGAAAACAGAGGTTAACCCCTGCCTTTTTTAAAATTAATTATTTAATGCACTGGTGCCAGCTGATGAATTCTCTCATCAACCTCGCCTGCTCTCACTGCTATCAGTGAGACCAGGTGTAAGATAATTAGAGTAGTACTCTCATCATCCAACATCTGTGACCAGTGGTAATCTATTTACCGCCCGTCACAGTGCTCTCTCACGTACTTGCATCTGACAGAGTGGGAACCGTAGCACTCTGACCAGTGGTAACAATCTTACCGCCAATCAGAGCCCTTGTTTCTCGCGCTGTCACGCAGAAGACAGCATTGGAAACAATGGATGTCCGGGTCCCCCATTCATCTGAATGGGGTTCGGGTTTGGGTTTGAGTTCAGGTACCATTCTTGTACCCAAACCAAACTTTTTTTAAATGCTCGGCTGAACTCGCTGGATTTGAACATCCACCGGTTCGCCCATCATTAGTGAGAGCCAGGTTATGAAGGATACTGGCACAATCCATTTTGTATGCTTGGCAGCTCTGGTTCCACTATGATTTAAATGTAGCTTCTTTCCTTTCAGGCCAGCAGGGGTTAATGTCAGTTTCCCTTGCTGGCAGCGTACTGCAATTGCAGAGTTGCTAGGTCAGCTGATGTGGGTGGTGACCACTCCCACCATCCTTTAAATAGTCACCTGATGCATCAGCTGTTGATGATAATGCAATCTATGTTGACCAAGCCTGGAGTAAGGAGTTCTTTGCAGTGGTGAATCTGCTGGTTTCATGGAGTTCGTGGTCCTGGTGCTTTTCTTCTGCTGTGCGGTGCTTTGCAGCAGGGAGTTATTAAGCTAAGCTTTGTGCTTTTACCTTGTCTGTCTCGTGCTTGTCACTGTCCCCTGTGTTCGATCATCTGCAGTGGTGAGGCTAGCACCCTTCCGGCCACTGCATTAGCCAGGGCTGTGTGAGGTGACAGTGAGGGACAAGGTTCGAGATGGCGACGGAGGGAAGGACCCGCTTAGGGCGTTAGGGGAGTGCAGGGACATGCTCAGGTTTGAGCTCAGGAGGTGTCCATCCGTTATTCCCTATCGATAGGGCCTTCCTCTCCCCATTTCCATCCCTTTGAGTGTGTGTTGTGCCATCCGCTGACTGACCTCCTGTTGGGTCGACTCATTACATTTCATGACAGATCCTCAGTTATAGTATTATTTGTCCTTAGAGTTTAAGAGGTATGATAGTGTAGGCTAGACAATTATTACTGTTATACCTACAATAATTTTTAAGCACCGGCATAACGTGAAACTAATAAGCTCCAATAAATGATCCCCAACAAAGCACATAGCAATCAGAGATAGTTAATAGTTAGCGATGATCGAATAGTAAAATATTCGGATTCGGGAAAATCGGCACAAATAATTTGTAATATCCGTGTATTTGTACTAAATAACGAATCCAATGCAAGTCAATGGGAAAGTCGAATATTTTTCTGCTGGACTCAACAAACACAAAAACTAAATGAAGAATGAAGAAGATGCCTGCATGCCTTTCTGAATCACATATGGCATCTGGGAATAATGTTGTCAGACTATTAAGCTGGTTTTATGCATTTTTAAAAAGACCTACCAACCAAACCAAATTTTTTTTTAAAGGGAAACATGCTAAAAAACATTATTTCCTTCATAATTACATGTATATAAGGCAAAATTGAAAAAAAACCTGATATCTACCCTTTAGCATATGTTCATACAGAGCGTATTGGTTTTATTTTTCACTTTAACATTTGAGAGAGCTCTCACTCTAACTTCGGGAGGTCCCTCCCAAATGCTAAATAGTTAGCCAGATAGTAGAAAACATATTCCCCATCACTTTACAATGCCAGCTAAAACATGCCCATTTGAATTTTGGTCTTTGCTTGCCACCACCACCATGTCTATCGCCATGTCATTATGTTGCCCTCGCTGACAATTAGCAGAGTGCGAGCAGGTGCCGTGAAACCTGAGTTTAGTAAGGGCCCTTAGGTGGCCCTGTATCATACATTTGGGAGAGCTCTCACTTCTACTTTCGGGAGGTCCCTCCCTCATGCCATATAGTTCGCCAGATAGTGGAATACATATTTCCCATCTCTTTATAATGTTATTTCAAACAACATTTGAATTTTGTGCTTTTCCTGCCACCACCACCATGTCCACCGCCATGTCATTATGCAGCCCTCACTTACAATTAGCAGAGGGCCAGCAGGTGCTGTGAAACCCACGTTTCGTGAGCTCCACCGTTCATTTTTGTCACCGCATCACAATGGAACAACTGTCATAAACAACTTGTGAAGCCGCTGTATGATCAATGTCAATATATTGGATTCTACAAGACACCAAAAGCATTAGACTTAAATTCTGAATACAGTGTACGCAAGCGAGGGCTTGTATTGTGATCAGTCTGGCAGGCCTGTAACCAATGTCAGGAACATGCACAAGTCTCATTTTACTGGGAAGCAGCCTCCTCAAAGGAAAGAGACAGGAGTGCCTTTGACCAATCTGTCCAAGCCTACCCATTTTCTATTGGTTTAATAAATAGCGTATCGTTATCTAGCATTTGTGCGACTGACGCAAAGACTGAAGAGATATGCAAACGTGACTATTTGTCTTTAATTTTTATGAGTCTGCTCTTGCCGTGTGTAATAAAACTGATATCTTAAAAAAATTGCCACACATTGCTAGATATATTGAGAACAAGACACGTGTGAGAACAAGACACAAGGATCCTGGTTATGAAGAAAATTTTGAATGGGCAACACAAGGATAGTTAGATAAATGTGTTGAGGCAGTAGGTGGTTCATCTGTTGGCAAGGCTTAGTGAACAGCAGAGAGCAGAGTCTGAATTCCAGCTTCTCATTGCCCACTAGAGTAACACTCTAGCCCACACACATAACAACTGCCGTGTGGATGTGGATCATTGACATTTGTGAGGTTCTTCAAAACTTTGAGTACTGCACCAAGATGGTGAGTGCTGATGATGCTATTGTCAGCATAACCATCCCGCTGCTCTGTCTATTAAAACATTTGCTGCAAAATCTCAAAGAGGAAGCTTTGAATGTCGAGCAGGTGGCTGTAGAGCAAGATTTTATAGTGGCTGATATGCCACAGCGCAGACTCAAACAATATTCTCAAGCCACATTGGGTGATGACGAAGAACAGGAGGAGGAGTAACTGCGCTACTGAGGGGACTCCCAATCCCAGCTTCATGCCTGAATGGATGGCCTGAAGTGGAGGAGGAGGAAAAGGAGATTATTCGTCGTGAGGAGGAGAGGATGGTTAGTGTTCTTCCTGGTGAGGGCACTAAACGTTTGACTCTTTGTAGTCTGCCACACGTTGCAGACTTCATGTCGAGATACCTTTCCCAAGACCCTTGTGTGAAAGACATGTTGTCCACCATGAAATACTGGCTGTGCATCTTTCGTGACCCATGGTACAAGGAGACATTGTCAATGCATGCATGCCAGAGGGCCATTGTGGAAGGCTTGCTAAAAAGAATAACCTCAGACAATGCTGCTGGCTGAGGTATCGACTCTTTTCACCCACAAGGATTACAGGGGAGGGTCACGCACACCAGGTGCAACTCAGGTGGGGGGAAAATGTCCATCAATTGGCACAGTTTCATGAGACCCTCACATCAGCAAGGAATAGCTGTGAATGTAGCTATGATGAGGAGGGAGAAGTTGACCAAGATGGCAAAGGACTACTGAAGTGACCATGACAATGTCTTTCCTTATTCTACAGTGCCCTTTAAGTATTGGTTGTCCAAGCTCCACATTTGGCCCTACCTCTCCTTCTACACCTTGGAGGTGCTGCCATGCCCTGCTGCAAGTGTGTTGTCTGAACGGGTTTTTAGTTTGGCTGGTGCAATCATAACGGATAGGCTCACATGCTAGTCAACAGAAAATGAAGACAGGCTGACTCTTCTAAAATTGAACAGGGCATGGATTTCTGGCGACTTTGTATGCCTTACGTATGACAGCATTGTAATGCAAAAGCAGGCAAATGTTTTATTTGGGAAGTTGTCTTAACATCCATCCCTTACCATCCAAACCTATTTTGTTCAGGAAATCACCTCGTCCTTCTTTTCCTGCTTCTGCAACAAGTACTTAGTGGTCATGTATGTATATCCCACGTGGCTAATGTTTTGTACTTTATGGAATATTGGCACATTGTGCAATGGTGAAACTTGTACTCCTTATCGATTCTCTTGCTGACACACTCCAACAGCAGAGTATCCATACAGCACAACTGCTAGATACAGAAATGCTATTTTTTAAACCAATAGAATTTTTTTTTTCAGTCGGCTTGCTGACACACTACAAATGCGGAGTAATGGAAATTATTGCCCCTGCTAAATTGTCACGTACGATTATTTATACTCAGATTGCGTAAGTCTCACATCTGCTAGACAAATATTAGGTATTTAAAGTGGAAAATAGCAGGGATCTTCAGCATGTACTTGCAATGATGAGAACACCCAGGTGCCTGCCTTTCACCCTCCCTCCTATTAAATCTCTCTCTATTCAAATCCCCGCATAACAAACAACTAATCTCTTGACAATCTTCAGCTCTTAAAAGAGATTTTTGGAATAAATAATGCTCACTATAACCTCCTATCACTCTCCCTACGCTACTTTCACTCTCCCTATGCTGTTTTAGGCTGCAATGTGTGCAAGATTGCACGGCAGCCTTTAAATAGTCCCTATGACGCAGTAAGGTCAGCTAATCAAAGTAATGCCACACCAAAGATGGCACCGGCATTACTGAGATTGGCAAGCCAGCTCAACATGTTCATTGGCTCCAAATAAAGCGCCAAACATGCTGGGAGGGTCAATCGAATATACTGAGGAGAATACCAAATTACTCTCCGAGTAACGAATATCCCGAATACTGTACTATTTGCTTGAGTAACAAATAGTGCCGAATGTATTCGCTCATCACTTTTAATAGTACATGTTTTTTCATATGGACCTAAGGGACCCTTTGGACCCTCTTAGGTTCTAGGGCCTGGCTACATCTGAACCAAGGGTCTTGTTTATAATCTAAATAATGTTTTAGATTACCGTATATACTCATGTATAAGCCGACCCGTGTAT
>VIAB01000587.1:256418-268157 GCA_009801035.1 Oophaga pumilio
GCGGCAATGCCGGGTGTTGACATGAGAGACTCCTGTGAGTTTCTCGCATGTCTGATCCCGGCCTTAATATGTATTTATACTAGCCCATTATTGTGATGAAACTTTCCTAAGAAAGTTTGTTTCCTATTAACATAGAAAGTAAGAGGTGATTTTTCTATAATTTCTATCTCTTAACCCGGTAAAAATATATAAAAAAAATGCCATCATGTACTATTTTTTCAGAAATACTGACTCCATTTTTAGGTATCAACAAAGATCCAAAATTCAGGGCCATTGTGGAGAACATACTGAAAAATTTCAAAGCATTGGGTTGTCTGATGAATTTGTTGAATTTCCATCAGCCCAGGAACATCAGTAGAATACACTAGAGCAACGTCTTCAGAAAAGTATGGAAGGAATTCCTTTTACTTTCCTGAAAACCTTGGTGCAAGGAAAAGATTTCATCAGGATATCAAAGAGATGGAACGACGATACCAAAATAGATGGAATGTGAACCTGATGGGACTACAGTTGAATGCTTCACAGAGAAGATCTGCATCCTTCTATAATAGAAAAGTTATCAAAAGAATCTTTGAAGAGAAAAGGAAAAGGCCCAAGAATTAATTTCCAATAAGGTTGCAGAATGAATGTTCAATACATTTTTATATATAATTTTGTGTATATTTTTGGCTACAATAAAGATTTTTCTCGCTCATCTTGCTTGTATGCAATTTCATTCACGTTTTGTGCAAAATCAATGTTTTGCTAAAAATAGAAGTGTTTTTTTGAAATCAGGGCTTAAGAAAACATAAAAATCAGTCATTGGATTTGAAAAAATTTGCATAAACCCAAATTTTGCATATCTACATACCATTATAATCGGCCAGCATAAACAATCTGCCAATCACCCTATGAAAGAGGAATAGTAAAAATCTTTTGTCGGGTGAAATGATCTTTAACCTTGCTTAAAAATCATTGTTCTTGGCAGAATATCATCTTTTGCAAACAGGACTTGTGCTGTTCAGAATAATGACCCTATATGCAAACAGAACAATCTATTAGGCCATGTGTACATGTTGAATATTTGGTGAGTTTTTACCTCAGTATTTGTAAGCCAAAACCAAGAATGGGCAAAAAATGCGAAAGTGGTGCACGTGTTTCAATTATATTTTTGCTTTGATTGTTCCTCTCCTGGTTTTGGCTCACAAATACTGAGTTAAAATATTCAATAATACTCAACATGTGCACGTGGCCTTACTAATTTTTCTCTGTGCATTGTAAGTGTGGTCAGCCAGTGTAAGCAAGCTATTCATCGGTCATTTTTGGCTGCAGGTCGTGTAGTGAATAGTGATGTGCGAATAGCATCGTTGCTCAGGTCTCCACGAGCATGCTCAGGTGATCTCCGAGAATTTTGACGTGCTCGGAGATTTAGTTTTCGTCGTCTCAGCTGCATGATTTGTGGCTGCTAGACAAGCTGAATACATGTGGGAATTCCCTAACAAACAGGCATTCCTCACCTGTAATCAGCCTGTCTAGTAGTCGCAAATCATGCAGCTGAGATGACAAAAACTAAATCTCCGAGAACGTCAAAATATTTGGAGATCACCCGAGCAACGTCACTAGTAGTGAACTCCACCAATTAGCTAACGTGTCTATGTGATTGTGTTTCAACAGGAGGAATCTCATAATTGTATGTCTCTGCTCAATATTCTGAGGTTCCAAGCTATTTTGTAGTTTTCTAATGGAAACAAAAATCAGACTATTAGAATTTCTAGAAATAAAATGTAGAAAGTTTACTGTATTTTAAAAACGTATTTGGCAAGCTACAACTAGGTAAAATCAGAAGTTATCACCCGGCAGGAACAAGGTCCTGGTATCATAATAATAAGACTACTGCACCCTCAAGGAGTGTGAGCAATTTATCAGTGTCATAACTGGATCAAATAGCCAGGGGAATTGTGGAGCAGAATACAGACCGGCCCATACATTACTACCTTGTTTCAAAAGACTGATTTGTTTTGTATTGAATTTCTAAATGTAGCGTTTCCCTAGTGAATTCATCCACAGGACTGAATATCTGAAGGAACGTTCTCCAATAATGCAAAAACTAGAAATCTGCACAGCATCAACACGGCAGAGTCAAATGTTCAGCATTGCATAAGTGCATAGGAAAGGCAGGAAAACAGAATCTATTTGAAACAATATTGAATTGGGAGCAATCAAAGGTTATCTTGTTCAGATATATAAGAGATTTTCTCAGCAAGAATCCACGGCTTTAAACGGCGAACAACATAGTCTTGGGATGAAAGTTACAGCAAAATCATGTGTTTTCTTAAAATGGTTTACATTGGATGTTTTTATTACATTTATAGTTACCTTTTGTGACAGATCAAGTCATTAGGCCTTACCTATGAAGTTGTAAAAGCTCTATCTTGTTCTAAGTTTTATATATTAAGCTATTGAAAATGTGTTATTTGTTATTAGTTATATGAAAGTAAAGCATAATACAGCCGTGTGTGCATGAGGATTATTGGGGCAAGTGCAGACGGCCGTGTGTCCGTCATGCGAGAAAACTGGGTCAATTATGCAAATCAAACTCTGATCAAAGTTTGATCAGATTGTGATCCAAATCTCTAGAATGGGGTGAAGATGGAGAAAACAATTCAGATGTCATCCAAGTGCAGTCGGATTTTTTCCACGGACTTATTGACTTTCATGGCCCAGTGCGATCTATATATCAGATACAAATCGAGCAAACAGTGATTTTTTTCCTCAGTCCGGCTCAGTCCATGGAAAAAAATCTGATATGTGCATGGCCCCATAGCATAACATTGGTCTGATATTTTGTTGGATCGCAATCGGACCGATAATATGGTCGTCTGCTCAATCCCTGACACTGATGTGTAACTAACCCACCTGGTGTATGATTGATATTTTTATATTCTGCTCCTAAATCTACATCAAAGGCATCTTCAAAAATTCTGAAAAGGCCCATATCTCTGTAACCACATGATGGATTTGAAAAAAACTGAATACTCATTGGAGCAGCGAGAATGAAATAAGAGCAAAAACTGCATACATATAACCTAGTGTCCTCCAGGTTTAAAAAAAAAGCTCTTTTTAATGAGGTTCGGTTTCAAGTTCGGATACAGTTCTTGTACCGGAATCAAACTTTGGAATGAAGTTCAAGTCGAGTACCACAACCCAAACTTCCACAGGTCCACTCATCCCTAATTATAGGTTATAGTCTGTTTTCAAACATGTTTTATCTCACAGAAAAATTCAGCTTCATGAGTTTTGGGAGAATTATCTAAGTGGAAATTCTCTTCTCTTCAAATCTACAAAATTCCTCAACAGCTTGGAGTTTCCACTCAGTCACTTCTTCGAAAATGCAGCAAAAAGCTTTTGTGGGCACATAGCCTTTCATTTGCTGTTTTTTATTTGGAGTATTTTGTTGTAGTTATGCCCTCTACAAATATTTTAAGCCATTAAATTAGTATTATTGCATTCACGGTCGAGTTCCTCCTGATCAAATAATTTTTTAAAGTTACTTATCAGTGCATGAAAATGTATTTGAAATATAATCTGTTGTTGCTATGCCAGTAACAAGTAGGGGCAGCTGTGCACAGCTAGTTGAATTGGTGCCAGTTGGCACACATTTATCGTTTGGTTTTCTGCTTCCTTGGAAGATGCAGACAGTCTGTTTTAGGGGTAACTTTGCTTTTAGAAATGTTAGTGACTACAGATAAGACAGACGGTGGCTACACATGTCGCAGCAGGAAAGGAGGGGACTTAGAAAAATGAACACATTTGTGCATCTGTACACCGTGATACAATGCCTGGGGCTGATCTTAAAACGTTATGTTCTACAACATGTGCATAGGGAATGTGCCGATGTTACTATATACTGTGCCACTGGTATTGGCAAGATAATTGATTGTAGACCGGTTTTAATGTCAGTTCTACTAGCACGTCACTTTAGCACACATGACATCGTTCATACTACCTAATTTGTTATCATTCCCATTATGGCTTGTTAGTTCTCAAGATATTATGATGATGATAGTTGTTATTATTATTATTATTAACAGTATAATGATAATAATATGGAAAATAATAGTGAAGATGGAATTTATGAAAGCTACCCATATTTAAAGTGTTATTCCCAAAAAAACAAGTTATCCATTATCCACTTTCTAGGGGATAATTTACTGCCTGCTTGGGATGTGACCTTTGGGACCTCAGTGTGGTGGCACTGGAAGCGGGCGGTTATGTGACCATAGTTAGGCCTCTTTCACACATCAGTTTTTTGCAATCAGGCACAATACGTCCAATTCATAAAAAGACGGATCCGGCTTAGATTGGAAAAAACTGATGCGCCGGATCCGGTTATTTGCCGGATCCGTCGTGAACTTTTGAACCGGGAAAATGTATTGTATGCATGTCTGGTACGGAGGAGAGAGAGAGACCTTGGTTCGACTTCCAGGCATGTGTACATGAGGAAAACGGAGTCTGGTGGCCGGATCAGTCCTATGCCTGATCTGGCTCCCATAGACTTGCATTGTATGACCTAGCCTGACGCGCCGCTTCAGGCGCTGTCAGGTGTTTCCGGCAGAAAAAAAAAACATTACATCATGCGTCCTGTCCGGCCGCCGGAATTAAAATCTATGACGGATCCAGCAGAAAACGGACTAAACGCAATGACATGCGGCGCGATCCGGCACTAATGCATGTCAATGAGAAAAAACGGATCCGGCGGTAAAAAAAAGGATCCACTTTTTGCAAAAACTGCCGGATCGCGCCTGACGGCAAAAAACAAATGTGTGAAAGAGGCCTTATGCAATTTGCATTTTTCTGGGCACATTCCAACTGGACATGTCCAACTTTGGTCGATACATTTGTATTGAGCAAAACAGTGAGCTATGCACAGACATTTCTGCATAAAAACAAGTCTACTGAGGAAAACTGCTACAATGAAAACATACCTTTTTGCTGCATTTCTACATGCATTTATCATGTTTTTTTATTTTAACGAATATATATATTTTTTTTATTTTACCCATTGGAATTAGTGAAGAAAATCTGCAAAAATGCTGAGAGATTTCACATGTGGAATATTTGAAAGTGCTTCAAATCTGCAAGGAAAAAATAATAAACATGTGCATGAGATTTCAGGAATCTCATTTACTTTGACTGTGAAATGCTACATTTTTGTACTCCATCTTCCTATCCGAGAGAACTGGAGCACACTATGATCACACTCTGATCACACACGGAGTATTATTAGCATAATTGACCTAATTTTCTAGGCTGGCAAAAAATACTCTTGTCTGCACCTTGCTGTAGGCCCCCTTCACACGTTCTGTGGTTTTCAGTACTGGAGAAACTAGTACTAATGAGATCCATGGTCCGTGTGCCATCTGTGTGTATGTATGTGACATCTGTGTGACATCCGTATGTCTGTGTGCTGTCCTTATCCGTGTGTCCATGAATTGTCAGTATGCTGTCAGTGTGACATGTATGGAATGAAATGCAGCATAGAAATTAAAGAATTATGTATTAAAGATGTTCAAAGAGAGATAGATAGTGCTGAGGAACATAGATAAATGGATAGGTACATAGAAATATGTCAGCGTGCTACATAATCAGTGCTTTGCTTGTGCAGTTTTCTGTACTTGTTTTTATTGAATAAATAAATTGGTGTGGGGTCCACCATATTTTTATTAACTAGCTGAGGGAAAGCAGACGGCTGGGGCTAGTGTTATAATTCTGGGAAGGAGTCAATATCCATAAAGGTTCCCAGCATATTAATGACAGTTCACAGCTGTCTCCGTAGCCTTTACTTGTGATTAAAAGAGGACCCCCCAAAAAAGGACATAGGGTCCCCCCTATTTTTAATAACCAGCAAAGGCTAAACAGAGAAGCTGTGGGATGATATTAATAGGGCTGAGAAGGGGCCATGGATATTGGTCCCCTCCTAGTTTAATAACAGCAGCCCTCAGCCGCCCCAGAAATGGCACATTTATTAGATGCACTAATTCTGGCTCATAGGCTCGGCTTTTCCCGCTTGCCCTGGAGCGTTGACAAGTGGGGTAATGGTTTTTGGTTTGATGTCAGCTGTGTAATGTCTGCTGACATCAAGTCCAGGGGTTAGTAATGGACAAGCGTCTGTCAGACACTCTCATTACTAACCTCATAGTCTAAAGTAACAGTCACACACAGAGAAAAGTCCTTTCATTGTAAACGTACCCATTTATTACCAGCTGAGGCTGAGGCTAAGGATGCGCATTTCTGGGGCGCCTGAGGGTTGGTGTTATTACTCTGGGAGGAGGCCAATATCCATGGCCCCTTCCCAGTCTATTAAGATCAACCCACAGCTGTGTGTTTAGCCTTTGCTAGTTATTAAAAAATAGGAGTGACCCCACATCATTTTTTTGGGGGTCCCTCTTTTAATAACCGGTAAAGGCTGCGCAGATATCTGTGAACTGCTATTAATAGGCTGGGAGCCTTTATGGATATTGGCCTCCTCCCCGAATAACAACACCAGTTTCCATCCTTCTGCTTTCTTTCAGTTGGTTATTGGTTAATAAAAATAATGGGGACCCCATGCCATTTTATTTATTTATTTAATAAATACAAGTACAGAAAACAACACAAGCAAAGCACTGATTAAATAGCACACTGACATATTTCTATCTATCCATCAATCCCATATATATCTATCTATCTATCTACGTATGTTCCTCATAGCTATCTATCTTTATTTTTGAACATCTTTAATACATTATTCTTTAATTTATTTAATGAGCTAACTACAACTATCATCAGCGCCGCTGTGAGGATGATCATAGTTGTAGTCAGCAATCGGTGGTTCGGAAAAGTGCTAACTGTACTGATTTTCATAGCTGCTGGAGAATTTCATTTGTGTACGTGTCACACAGATGTCACACGGATGTCATCCCTGTGTCATCAGTGTGCATGTGTGCGGCATGCATTTTCTCTGTGGTGCCAGAAAAAAAGGACATGTTTGACATGTGCGCAACCACCATTGAATACAATGGGTGTGCGTGAGTCCATATTTGCGGTCCTTAAAAAAATGGACAGCATACAGACATATAAAAACGGACATGTGAAGGCTGCCTTAGAGTGTACAGGTATCAACAAGAAATGAGAAACACAAAGGCTCCTCCTTTTTTGGTTTGCCTGAAGAATGTCTCTGTGTGGACTGAAAACAGGGAATATTTTCATCTTCAAGGTTTTTTTTTTCCACTTAGATGGTCTACACTGCACGTTTTGCCCTTAAATACATACATGTCAATCTTACAGAGGAACAACTTAGCCATTGCAAATCCCACTGGTTCTCATTAACAATAGCCTGTTACCCCAACAGCAATAGACAACAAAACATGGATTTTCCTGTCTTTTCATCTTGTCTTTCCGTTTTTTTGGACCACGGCACAGGATCAATACGTTCAATTCAATTTAGCTTCTAAATGGGCTAATCATTCACAAAGCCTCCAAGATCAAGAAGGTCAGGTAACTCCTGAACTGAGTAATACTTTTATTGTAGTGGTTTGATTGAGGTGACCAATCGATTAGGAGTTTTATTGATGATATTTTACAATATTATGGACGACTTTAAGTATCTTCTGATATCTAAATTGCAATGTAAAACGAAGTATAAAAGTGACTCACTATATCTACCAGACTGATAAAATATCTATCTGATATTAACATGGTTTAGCTTCTGTTTTAATGAACACTTGGCAAATACAGTTGAGTACACTAAGATCTATGATCTTTTTATTCATCTCCAGTTCCATATATTTTCCACCTTAAAAGGTTTGGGTAAATAATACTTGGGTGATAAAGAACATGCAGGGCTCTAATATAGACTGCGACAATACATTCCCGAGGTCTTTCCAATAGAATTGTTTGTATGTTTTATACAATCCATATAAACTTAATTCTGACTGCCTGAAAGGAAGATAAGCTTAAAAGGGTATTGAATATTTAAAATATGAAATATCCACAATGTATACAATTAATATCTCATAGATACAAGTCTCACCTCTAGGAGGGGTGCACAGTCAATATATGGGCCCTTTTCAGTCTCATGTTTCATATTTATCCACAATTTCACCTGCTTTGGAGATGGTGGTGGTCCTTCATTCCTCCCAGGCCAATATGCAGCTGCACAGATTGCACTAATGATATGTCAACCCCTGGGTGAAAAACACTGTCAGCCTAGACATTGTTTTCCTCTAACAGTTGCGTTCTTTTTCTCTTCAGACAGGAATTTTGGATAATCTAGGCTTTACCTTGTCCACAGAGAGATTGGAGCCCTGTATATATGATACACAAGTAAAAAGTTAAGTTTTAGAGTCCAGGCTTGTTTTTTATATACTCTAGTTATGAAGACATTTTCCCTATAGTATTGTTTTTAGAATGGCCTCCTACTCAGTGAATGAACATTTGACTTATGTGCAGTAAACTCTTAGTAGAAGGTTATGCATATTAATTGTTTGTTTGTATAGAAAACCCTTTCTACCTATTTCAAAAGCTTAGAAACATACAATGGCAAAAAAACAAACAAACATGGCAACCATGCAAAGCCATATATTTTTCAACCTCAGTAAGTTCTTCAAATTCATATGAGATCTGTAGAATTATGTGCAAAACAAGCCATCTTTAACTGTCTTTCCAAGCATGAACTGAATTGGTTTCTTCACATAAAAAGCTCAAATAAAATAACAGAAGAAGAGAATTTTGGGTAAGTGGGAGAAGCGATTAAAGAAAAAAAAATATCCTTTGAACTAAGAAAAAATTCCAGCTGAGCACTACATCATTAGTACAATCTATTTAATCCATTTAGGAGTGTTGGCTGCGGAAACCAACTCAATTATGTCTAAAATAAACACTTTACTGTTTGGTTATGTATCAAAGAAACAGGGCTGTCTTAGCTTGAAGGTCATGTGCACGAGTTACATAATTTCTACGCTTAGCTATCTTTAGTTGTTCATTATTCAATACTTTGAATTTAAGAAGAAACTTTGTAACACAGACTCAAAATGCAAAAATGCAAAATATCAACCAAAATATGTAAGCATGTGAAGCTTTTTAATTTTCTTTTTTTTTGGACTTTTTTAGTCTAAATTTACATCACTGCAGGGTAATATAACATTTTACGTACGACCTTATCCTAATGTAAGACCGCAGCCAAACTTTGGAAAGACTTGATGACTTGTTGATTTCTTCAGGAGAATGATAAGAGAATGCTCAGAGATGTGTAGCAAGTAGTGATGAGCGAGTATACTCGTTGCTCGGGTGGTCTCCTAGTATTTTGGCGTGCTCGGAGATTTAGTGTTTGTCGCCTCAGCTGCATGATTTGCGGCTGCTAGACAGTCTGAATGCATGTGAGGAATGCCTGTTTGTTAGGGAATCCCTACATGTATTCAGACTGTCTAGCAGCCACAAATCATGCAGCTGAGGCGACAAACACTAAATCTCCGAGCACAGCAAAATACTCGGAGACCACCAGAGCATACTTGGGAAAACCCGAGCAACGTGTATACTCACTCATCACTAATAGCAAGAGAGGGAGCTGAACTCTGTCTATCACCTATTGCTATTGGTGAACATTGTGTCATCTGTCCAAATCTATATAAAAGACATGTTACATTTCATTACAACCTCACATGTAATGATAAGGAGATGGGCTGCTGTCCTTGGCCCCAGTGGACACTGGACAAAATGAAACATGATCTCTACAAAAAGGTTGTGCTAGCAAGAAGGGTACAAATTGGCCGATATCAGGATGTTTTTAGTTTTGATAAAGACGTGAAAAATCATTTAACATAAATATGTGGTCCACTTTCTCTGACCTGGAACTAAAGTAGAGTGGAAATGCCAGAAGTCACATTTTCAAAGATCTTTTCAACAGAAATGTGACTATAAAAGCGTTCATGAATTTCTTCCAGTACGTTAAGATTTTATCAAGCCTAGTGCAAAAAATTGGAGAAGTGACACATTGCATCAGGATTTAAGCTTTCATTTTTAAGAGGAACTTTTGAAAAAGGAGCAATCAAACTGATTTCTTTGGTCAACTATGTTATTTTATCCTTTTGGTTAATGTCTACTTGGTGCAGATTGGGACGTTTGATTCTACCCTGTTATGTAATATATCTCACAAGAAGAAAGTGGCATCTTCTTTAACTTGCAGCTATCTGCAGCCGCTTTACCTGACTGCATGCCCTCTCCTGTGAGTTAAAAAATCTACAATGGATAGTTAATACTAGACACAGAGTATAGATGGCAAGGGGCAATCTGTGGCATGTGAGACCATAGCAGATAAGAGTGAGGGGGAAACATCTAAAAGCCTCAGGGCACACAGCATATTACTCACGAAAGAAACATTGGATGCAGCAGAAAAAATACATTCTTATATCGCAAAGCGTAGGAAAAGACCCTACTATAAAAGGTGGCACAAAAAATGTCTGGCTCCCTTACATCTAAGGCTCACATTAAGGCGACGTTCACACATTCAGAATTTGGTCAGCATTTTACTTCAGTATTTGTAGGCCAAACCCAGGAGTGGGACAATCGGAGGAAAAGTATAATAGAAACACGTCACCACTTCTGGATTTATCACCCACTCCTGGTTTTGGCTTACAAATACTGAGGTAAAACACTGACCAAATACTGAACGTGTGAATGTCGCCTTATACACATGTACAGCTGCTCAAAACTAGCCATATACAAAAAGCGCCCATGTTACCCATGAGAAGACTGTCCTCAGATATTTCTGGAGGTGGCTTAGCTCCAGGAGAATAAAGTGATCGGCAGTCAGAAATCGGACATGCGTGATTGGCATCTTCCCTGACAATGGTTGTCCAGGGTGGCCTTATACTTTAGAAGGTACACAGAATTGATAGGGATCTCATCAACTAAAAACTTTCCTTTACTCCTTAAACATAAAAACAAGCGAAAGCGGCACAGCAAGGGAGGGATCCGGAGACTGCGAGCCTCTGACACTGCCCATATGCTTTGATCTTTCCTATAAATTACACATTAGACTGTCAGCCGAACCCGTTGATATCTGCAGTTTCGCACAACCTTAGTCCAATTTGCATGGGGGCCTTAATGATCGCACTCTTAATGATTTATCATACAAAGCCTTATAATATGATATTCCAAGTTGGTATACAGATCAGGTTACGAGTGAGTATACAAATTCTGGGGAAGCTCAATAGCTCCACTGTAGTTTTAGATCATCTGTGCTGTTATATAAATCAGGAAATAATCCTACCTTTATTAAATCATTCCAGCAAAAATCATTTTTTACAATTTATAATTTCATGTGAATTAATGTTCACCAGAAAAGCTGATTTAATTTACTGTAGATAAATACATTAATGTTATCAGTACCATGCCATAAATGCAAGCGCCATGTCCTTTGTAGTTCGGGCACTGCACTAAGTCTCACTGTGGGCTACATTTAATATCTTTTTCTTTGTCTGTACAGAAAACAGATTAAGACAAACTCAGTCAAGTCATATAAACTCCCTTAGGAAATGAAGGGCAGATTTTTGAAATATATACAAGTTGTCTGCCTGTGACTTTCAGGCTCGAGTGTGACACACAGTTCTTTTCTTTCAGCCAGAGAAATATAACAAAGAATTTATATGTGTTTGTCTGTGCGGAAATAAATATACATAGGTTGTATACACTACCGGTCAAAAGTTTAGGGTCACTTAGAAA
>VIAB01000587.1:272195-287431 GCA_009801035.1 Oophaga pumilio
ATTAAAAGGAACAGTGGAAGTCAAGGTAAGTTCTGGGGGACCAAGCAAAATTTCAGTGAGAGCTTCCGGTAGGATTGCTAGAGAGGCAAATCAGAACCTCCGCTTGACAACAAAGACCTTGAGAAAGAATTAGCAGACTCTTGAGTTGAATGGCATCCATGGAAGAGTCATCAGAAGAAAGTCTCTCCTGCATCCTCACCAAAAAATTAAGTGTCAGAAGTATGTAAAAGAACATCTAAACAAGTCTGATGCATTTTGGAAACAAGTATTGTGCGCTGATGAGGTTTAAATAGAACTTTTTGGCCACAAAGATCAAAAGGTATGTGTGGAGGAAAAAAGGCTTAGAATTTCAGGAAAAGAATATCTCACCAACCGTTAAGCATGGGGATGGATCAGTCATGCTTTGGAGTTGTGTTGCAGCCAATGGCACCGGGAGCATTTTACAGATAGAAACATAATTCACACACTACCTCTGCTTCCTGGTAGTGTGATGTAATGTGGTGCACTCCAAAAAGATAGATAGAGAAGAAGATAGAAAGATGGATACAGATGGATAGATAGATATTAGATTTATAGATAGATAATAGACAGATATTAGATAGCTAGATAGATAATAGATAGATAGATAGATAGATATTAGATAGATAGATATTTGATAGATAGATAGATAGATAGATAGATAGATAGATAATAGATAGATATTAGATAGCTAGAAAGAAGACAGAAATAAGATAGATAGATAGATAAAAAATCCCCAAAACAGGGGAAGCACTCCAAAGTTAGATGTAAAAAAAAACATTTTAATTAGCATATACCATGGTGTCTCAGCTCAAAATGGTGTTACCTATTGAGCTGAAACATGGACAGATAATAATAAATAAATAAATAGATGGTAGGTAGACAGTCAGACCAATAGAGAGATAAATAGATAGATGGATTTCTTTATTTTCCTGTGCTGATAGGAATCTGCAGCACATACTGTATCTGTGTCAGCACATTGTAACCCAAGGCTAATCAGTGCCTCGCTCCACAGTACAGACAGTGACATGTGATTGTAATTGTTCCGTGTTGCGATCCCTTCATGACTTGTCTCATGTATTGAACTTCCTGGGAAATGTCTGTTCTTATCACATCTTACCTTGGCATTAATCATAAAGTAACGCAGCTTTTATTAATGAATAAGTTGTTGTAAGGACTGTCATTTAATTAGACGACAAATTCCTCAAGTTAAAAACCTTGGTTTGAGAGATGCTCAAAAGAAGTGAATATTTGGCATCTTAGGCTGTGGTTCCACGGTCCGGAACCACAGCGCTTTGGACGGAGCGGAAATTCCGCTCCGCCCAAAGCCCCGCCCCCTAGTGAACGCGCGGTGAATCCGGATGTGCTCATGGAACACATCCGGAATCACCGCAGGGCTACATAGCCCTGTGTTATTTCCCTTGCAGCGGTCTAAAAAGACGCGCCGCATGTCCGTTAACACAGGTCTTCTGCCTGCATGTTTTAAAGCATAGTGGAGACGGGATTTCTTGAAATCCTCTCCACTATGCTGTAACATCTGGACGCTGCGTGTTTGACGCTGCGCCAGCGCACAGCATCAAACACGCAACAATTCCCGAGTGTTTCCTGACCGTGGAAACATACCCTTAATGACTAAATCAGTTTAATTATTTAGAGAAAACTATACATTTGGAATAAATGTAGCAGAATGTGATATCTAATTTATTATTGTGTTATATTTAGGAGACTGAGATATAGTAGTGTATAATGGTATTATGTGGAGGTATATAATACACGCTGATATAACCCTGCTCATGGATGGATTGCACATACGCTCAGCAGATGCTCACTAGAATTTTTGTAATGTGTCTTTATTACCTCTTTGCTAAACTCACAGATTATTTACATTCCCTGCAACACAGAACAAAATGTTGTAGTAGGGAAATCATCAGCAATTAGTTTATCTGCTGACAGATCTTATCATTCACATGTGTCTTAGGGCCAAATCACACATAGCGACTCACCAGTGATCCCGACAACGATATGCACATGTCAGGATCGCTGGTGTGTCGCTACATGATCGCTGGTGAGCTGCCAAAGAGGCAGTTCAGGGCAGCGATCAGGACAGCGACACTGCGGGTAACGTCGCTTAGTTACCCGCAGTGTACATTAGATACCAGCGCGCTGGTGCAGGGAGCTGGTAACCAAGGTACAAATCGGGTTTCCAGGCGCTGCGCGGCACCTGGAAACCCGATGTGTACCTTGGTTACCAACTGATCGCTGGTCTCCCGCCTGCCACACGCAGCGATGCGCGCTGGCCAGCAGGAGACCAATGATCAAAAAAATGTCCAGGACATTCAGTGACGATCAGCGATACCCAGCAGGGGGGCTGATCATCGCTGAATGTCACACACAGCGATATCGCTGGCGAGATCGCTGTGTGACGGGGGCTTAAGTAATAACTAAAGTGCACCATGAATGGACTGTGACTCAATTACAATCCAAAGGCCCATTTTGAGGAGCCGATAGTCAGGAAGAAACATTCTGCAGAATATTGACATGCTCGTCTATCAGCTGATTGGATTGCCATTCATGACCATAGTAAACTCATCGCTATCAGCAGCATATTGCCCTTTGTAGAAAGTAGATGCGCTGCAGATAATGATACTTTATCTGCTCATAGAATGCTACTCAGCCTGTCTCAATGACCTCCGAGCGGTTTGTATTTTGCCGATAGTCAGCTGTTTAACAGATGTAAATGCACCTTAGTGTCAGTGTCATTTCAGAAGACCGTACAGTAAAATCTGTCTGCCTCTGCACATAGCTCCTGCCCTCCCATCTCCCTAGGAAATGATAATTACTGCTCATAAGATTCTCTCAGTAATGTGAGAATATGTCTTCACTGAATACACATTTTACCCATGAGAGTGAAAAATCAGTGCTGGAGGTGAAAGAAGCAAACTTATTTAATAAGATATACTACAGAGTTGATTAGTTTCTTGTGTGCGATTTTGTGATATATAATCTGAGAACTGCATGATATAGGGGAAGAGAGCCTGATTCCAGCAATGTGTCACTTACTAAATTGAAATTACTAAATTAAATAGAATCCCTATTTTTTCTGCTGTAGATGTAGCAGTGCTCAGAATGCAGAGCTCTGTATAACCCCGCCCACACCACTGATTGGCAGATTCATAAGTACAGTATACATTGCCAGCACATTGCCAATCAGTGGTGGGGGGTGGGGTTACACACATTAGCATGACTGCTGTGCAAGTAAGACCTAGTCCTCTAGTAATCATCTCCTGCTGATAAAACACTGTTTGTTTTGCAACTATAACACACAGTCTAATAAGTGATGCATCTCTGAAATCAGGTTCTCTGTCCTTACATTATGCTGCTCTCATATAAAGGGCATATAACATGGATGACGATCATATCATAATACTCACACTGGCTGGTGGCTCTCCTGTCCTCACAGTGACAGCTTGTATTTTTATGTATCTGTCACACTCGGGTCAGGGGAGCAGCCGGGCAGTCTGGGCACTGTGATGCGATCATCGTCCGTGTTATATGGCCGTCTGTCTGCGCCATAAATAGCCAAAACCTGCTGCCAGATTTCCTTTAAGGGTGAGACCACATGTGTCAGCTGACCGCTTGGAATTTAAGCTCCAGCCACCTTACATATCACCAGACCATGGCTGTGTGTGATCCTGAGATGCGTCCTCCTGGATTTATTCAATGCAACAAATGACTGACATATCTAAATGACTCGATTCTATTTAGTACATTTTTTCATTCAATACATTGGTGCAATTTTAATATAGGCTAATATATGCCTAATATTCCATAGAGGCTGATAAATTGCATTAAAACTGTACACTGGAGCTGACACTTTTACTATTTAGATCGTAAAAGCCTCTGGGAAAATAAATGGAACAAATAACATTTGCTCTTAAAAAACATCATAAATGGAGACTACCTTGTCCTAAAATCTTGTATGCGGGATAGAGATTGCAGTATGCTATGAAGTGAAGCTAAGTATTGAAGGTAATGTGTTCTGTGTCCATAATAGCCAATGGAAAGGGCTATTTAACATAAATGGAAATTGCTTCATGCATTTTAATGCCATTTATGTCTCTTTTGACTGCGAATGTGCAAAACTGAATAACTGAAAATCCACCACACGAAAAGGAGGCTTTTTGCGAATTCAGTTTTTACTGTATTTCTATCAGTCTTCTGTTCCACGGAGCTCCCTCTGGTGGCCAGCTTATCTATAAAAAAAGAGTATGGGGTAGGCACTACCCAGCTGTTCTACCTTTCCTGACTAAAACATTAAACTTGGGCATGTAACAGTATAATGATTTATAGGAACATCACTTTTAAGGATCACCACAATAATGTATGGAAGTCATAAGTGCTCCTGGACCCCAATGCAAGATCTGTAACCCAGCCCCTACCTACAATGTGCTACTCTTACGAATATCTTTTCGGGTGTTCGTGTGTGACTTCTGTATTGAAGCATCTAATGAGCCTGCGCACAGATCATTGTAAAGGCAGTAGGAGCAAGGTCAACTGTGACATTGGAAGTTGGAGGCTCTTATGTTATCAGATTTGTCAGGAGTCTTTGTAATCCTGCCTGTTACACTCCTGTCTCCAGTCTGTGCTCTGCTCCCTTCATCTCGGTCTGCTGCCCTCGGTTCTGCTCCACGTTGGGGTCTGCATGTTGACCTGTGAGTGACGACATCTCCCTAGATCTTTTAAGGCCCATTAGGACACCCACCTTTGTCTTTGTATTGTTATCCTGGACTTCAGTGTGCTACTCCCCTCTTCCTGTGGACACGTGTTACTCTGCTTCTGTCTCTGCTGTCCTGCTGTCCTCACTGCAATTGTCCTGCTGCTTCCAGGACTCTTTAGGGTGTCCAGTCCCCGCTCCCCATTTCTCATCCTGCCAGCTGCACCAACGTTCGGGGCTTAGTAGGTCCACTTCACCAGGTGAGCCTGAACACTGCCTTTCACTGTTCGCGAAATTACAGAAATTTTGGGCCTAGAAAAAGCCCAGTGGCCACTGTGAAAATTGTAAGATTGCTAATTTTGCAGCATTTTTCAGATCAGGTATAAAATGAAAGCATTGCCTTTAAACAAATACATGCCACTCAAAAAGCTGATCTAAAAAATAAAGGTCCTTTTCTGGCAGCACATTTCCTTTAATTTGGCATCCCATGTAAGACTGATATAGTGTGTAATGGTCAGTACAGGCATGTGGGGGGCCACACACAATTATGGCCTTGTACTAGACAAACTGCCTATCAGTTTTGCCTGGAGTCACTTTAACATGAAAAGAGCAAGATAATCCTGCCCATCCTAATGCAAGTGATAATTAAGCTGTAAGGATTTTGCAGCTAACCCAAAATAACAAGTGAAACTTGCCACATTTGTATGTGCGAAAGGCTGTTTAATGCTCCCAAGCTACAGCTAAACACATCAAATCATCAAATGACAAGAGCTGCCTTCTAAAAACAATTCAATAAAGCATATATTAGTCCATTGACATGACAGTCTGCCTGAGATTCTGCATCTCGTGGGGCCATCATTATCATACTCAGGTAGCAGGATGCACTCTAATTTGTCTCCTAGTGTCAATTTAAAGTTATCATCTAATTAGTCAACAAAAGTCATTTGTACGGGAACTCTGTAGAGTTTGTAAACTATGAAACAAAGTGCAAACAAAGACATCAATACCTGGTTTGAGACCTTGGGAAGCACATACGTGACCACGCAACATCAATATTATTCAAATACCATGATTACTGATAGCTGTAATAATCCTCTGACCTGATAAATAGTAAGGTACAGCCATGACTGAATTTACTATAACCTTATACGGGGTAACTCACTCCAGTTTTTACCATTCTGACCATGCCAGAGTTTACAAATCACTTTATGCAAAAAATAACTTTAGAATGCCAGTGATTCTCAGACAGTTATTCTGTGACACATTATACTTTGTTAGTGGTAAATGTAGGTCGCTGTGATTTCAGTTTGTTTATGAAAATATCTGATTTATCATAAAAATGAATGCAAATTAGGAATTTTTAAAAATTGAATTCAATTAATAAATAATATTTACCATATGTCTATTTTATGTCAGCTTGATTTTTGGATCATCTTATTGTTTTGCTACGATTTTAGAAGGCTTGAGAATTCAACAGCATTTTTCCAATTCAATTTTTGCAGAAGCTATTTTTTTAGGGACTACTTTATTTTTAAAGTGGCATTGAGGAGCCGATATGTCAGGAAAAAACAAACAATACCCCTTAAATAATTCAAAACTGCATTTAGAGAATGTGTTAAATCTTCATGTACCATAAAAAAAAGAGGAATATAAATAAAAAATTCAATTTTTTCCACTAAAATAGTGCTCTAGCCTCTAAATTTCTTACAGGTTGTACCAACATGTAGCAGGAATTGAAATGGAAGGAGCACAATTTGTCTTTTTGAAGAGCAAATTTGAATGGATTTGATTGTAGGATACCATATCACATTTACAGAGCAAATTAAGTGCTAATACAGTAGAAATTGCCCACAAGTAACAAATGACCCCATTGTGTAAATTGCACTCATTGATGAATTTATCTACAGGTGTAGTGACTATTTGAATCCATAGATGCACTGTATGTACCTGAATTAAGCATATAGTTAGTGTTGCAGAGTGAAAATTGCAAATATACCATTTTAGCATCTAATACAATATATCCAGCTTGTGCTTCCAGAGACAAGCACGGTGTGAATTATTGCATTGTAAGGCCATAGATATGGATGCTAACTGTGGTATGGACTTACTATAGGGCTCAGAAGGGTGGAGGAGTAGATGCTATAGGATTTGAGGGCACATATTTTTTATTTCTTTTTTGGAGCGGGTGTGAGTCACATTGTTTTTATAGAGCCTTTGAGGTACTGGTAACATGGAAACCCATATTTTTCCATACTTGTAAGGCAAGGTTTACATTTATCCTGTGCTCTACACTGAGCACTTACATTACAGCTTCCATCTGATTCCAAACTTGATTCAGAGATTTAGACAGGGCCCCTAACATAACTATTCACTATAATGAGACAGATGGTGTAACTTTAGACTTTACCTGGCTTCTGTTCTTGTCTTTTAAGGCATGCATAAAAGGTTGGTCAACAATGATTCTGTGCACTTCTAAAAACAGGACAGAAGTCCAATGGAGTCCAAAGTAACTCAGTCTGATTCATTACAGTAAACGATTCTGTTAGAGTAACTAAATATTGTTTTTTTAGGGATTTGGACTTAAACACTAATAAAAATGATTAGCGTAGTGCACAAGATAAATGTTAACCTAACCTTATTTTGACTATAGGGAATAGCATTTTAGGATTTGCTTCACATATTTTTTTTTTGCCATTAGTTGTGTATGATAGAAATTATAAGGCAACTATATACTTAGGGTCAGCACGATTATACCATAATCTGCACACAGTAGCTTTTTATATTTTGCAACCTCTACACATTTAAAATAATTTTATTAACACCAAGTTTTTAGGGTTTTTTTGCATCTGAATATTCGAGTGCTATTTTTTTGTATATGTTTTATAACGGCAAAACTGTATTAAGGCTTATTTTTTTCAGGATAAGTTGAAGCTTGTATTGATACCATTTAGGATCACATTTTTTGATTGATTTCTGTTTTTTTGGAGACAGAATGGACAAATAAACACAGTTAAAGATTTTTTTTTTTTTTTTTTTACCATTTACCTTGATTAGGAAGCTTTATTCTTCAGATCATAACTCATTATGATTACAATGATACTAGATTTACTGTATATTAGTTTTGTATGTGTTGTGTGTTGGGGGATAGACAGTAATCTCAGAAATGACAAGGAGTAACAGAGTAACCATTGTATTGTTAGTGGAAGATTGAATTTGGAGACTGGAGTAAAACAAGAAAAACAGCTCAGAAAGGAAAATCCACAGAATTGTGACACAGAGAAGAAAAGATATCAGTTCAGATGGGTACAGTAAGAATCAAAAATTTTGGGTACCCATAATGCCAAGTTGTGACTTCACGTGGTCAGGGAATGGGGCCTTGCCCTGTCCCTATGGCTGAGGTCCTGACTAACCCTGCTCCCAAAGGTACCACTGATGGTGAGGAGGTTTTGGCCATGTGCCTTACTATTCTCTTGTTATATCCTAAGCTGTCCCCTCCCCAGGAGGCCTGGGACAGAAATGCAGGTGTATAAACATGTAAGACAAACAGGATTCCCATTTTGCCAATCTATTTGGGTGCCAGAACTAGGTCTCCTTATGATCTAAATCTTATCACCTATCCTGCTGACATATTGATAACTTATCTTCACAGGAGAACCTCTTTAATAACTGGGTCTGCTATTTTCTGTACATACTTTTATCCAATTTTATCAGTAAAGTAAAAGCTTGTTTTTTTCACTTTTTTAGTCTCTCTTGACCTGCTGTAACTAAGGGTTCCCAGTGTAATAGGAAGATTTGCTGTCACCTGAGGAACTGTTTGCTACAGAAAACATAACCTTCATGTAAGCGATTCACTTTTACTGATGTTTTGTGGTGCTGTGACAAATTGTCCAGTGAGTCTCCTAAATGTCACACAAGCACAATGCACACGTCAAAAAGGTCTCACGAGCAAAGTACACACTTAAGGTACGTTACACAAGCTCAGCACCCACAACACATAAGCACATGTCAGAGACATCACACAATCACAGTGTTCACAATACACAAGAATACATCAGACAGGTCACGTTAGAAGACTGCACAGATCAAACAGGTCACCCAAGCAGAGTGCACACATTAGACACACTGTACATTGCACTAACACGAGACAATGGCAGAATATACTTTGGACCAATACATCAGTCATGACATGTGCACCATTATCAATGTACAGACCGCATTATACATGTATTAGTAGAGAGTCAGTGACACAGAAATAAATACCAAATCCCATGATAGCTTACAACAAGCTGAAACTTGCAGAAGCAAAGCCCCGCCTCAAATTGTTAAGCTCCACTTACTAATTGCATTAAGCCTTGCCTGAAACAAACCTTTAAACTTCCCAGGTCCATAGGTGACATAGTGCACTGGACAGAACCAGTGCAGCTGCATAGGCTATATGCCCATGCTTGTGGTTATAATTGTGGAGTAATAGCCAGCATAATTATTAATTTTGTTCTGAATGCGAATGGAGAAGAATATTTTTAGATATTTTAACGTTAATCTTTTTATGTGAATAATTTTTTTTAAAGGAAGGTTTTCAGAATGTCATTAGCTTTTTTTTTTGCTGAGCATTTAGCATCTGTTCCAGCAAAATGATACTCTTAAAAGAAGAATAGTCAAGGTACAGTCGTTAAATCGAACCTGACCCACACTGTACACAAAATATTATAATTATATTAAATAAATGATACAAAACTGCATATTTTAGAAGTGCTCTGCTGCATTTGGTTTGTTTTCGGCGGACTTGGAAATGTCATGATATTTCCAGCACACATTTTCTGGAGTGATTTGAATTCTTGTTTTGTTTTTCACCTTAAAGTACAGCAAATGCTGCCAAAATCACATCCTCAAGTAACATCATGCCTGGGTTAGTGCAGCTAAGCACTGAGAGTTTGGCATTAACAAAACAATGCTGACACTTTCATGCTTGTTCCACTGTGTGCATTTCATATAGTATGTACGGAAGTCGTCTGTCAATCACTTTTTCACATACATGATATAATATGGGATTAAGCAAGAAGGTGCTTTTAGCATATATTTAAAGGAAGGTCAATTATGCTCTTAATTATTCTGTGTCAAAATGTAGCGAAAATGCAGAGAAATTATAACTTACCCATTGGGAAAAGGATGTGCTTTTAAACCCTATTTGGTGTATTGTCAAACCAAAGAACAAACTATAAAGCAGAGGTCTCAAACACGCGGCCCCTGATGACATCCCTCTGGTGCTGTGTAATGACATATGCCAGGGGGTCGGCCGGGGAGGGGGTGTCAGATCATGCTCACCCTCCCTGGTGCATCTCTGCAGCCCCCCTGCTTCTCCCACGATCTCAGGCTGCTTCCTTCAGCGGTCACGTGGTACTGCTCATTGAAGTCATGAATATGCGCATATTCATGACTTTAATGAGCTGTACCACCTGACCGATGAAGAAAGAATAGCTGCCGGAGACCGCGGAAGAAGTAGGGGAGCTGCAGAGACGCTCCAGGAGGAGGTAAGTATTTGCGATATTCACCTGTCCCCGGTCCACCGCTGCACACCGCTCTGTCCTCTGCGTCCTCTGGCTGTGATGTTCAGGTCAGAGGGCACGATGACAGTGGTGCCGGACGATGGAGCAGCGCGCAGCGGTGGACCGGGGACAGATGAATATCACAGGTGCCTTGGCCCTGAGCCAGCGGAAGCATATGGGAGCATAATCTATGGAGTATTTTATGGGGGCATAATCTATGAAGCATCTTATAGGGCATAAAATATATGGACCATCTTATAGGGGCATAATCTATGGAGAATCTCATGAGGCATAAAATATATGAAGCATCTTATGGGGGCATATAATATATGAAGCATCTTATGGGGGCATAATCTATGGAGCATCATGCGGGGCATAAAATATATGGAGCATCTTATGGGGGCATAATCTATGGAGCATCATATTGGGCATAATCTATGGAGCATTTTATGGGGCCAAAACCTTTATGGAGCACCATATGTGGCATATTATTCTATGGGTCATTTTATGGGCCACTATTAACCTTTGTGCAGCATTATATGGGGTGTACTTTGTATGGAGCATCTTATAGGGCCATTGCCATTATGAACTGTATGGAGCATTATATGGGGCTCCTGATTCAATATGGATATTCAAAATCATTTAACCTACTGATGTCTCAATTAATTTTACTTTTATTGGTATCTATTTTTATTTTTGAAAATTTACCAGTAGCTGCTGCATTTTCCACCCTAGGCTTATAAGTGAGTCAATAAGCTTTCCCATTTTTTTTGTGGCAAAATTAGGGGGTCGGCTTATACTCGGGTCGGCTTATACACGAGTATATACTGTAAGCTGTACATGACAGCCGACAACTTATTTGAACGGCCACAGAGAGAGGGGGAGGTCCGGAGGGAGAGAATTGTAGTAGTAGTTCAAATAAACAATTGTTTAACAATAATTTTGTACTGTATTAAGATTGTATGGAATGCGGCCCCCAGCTTAATTTTTTTTT
Source organism: Oophaga pumilio (assembly GCA_009801035.1). Classification (NCBI taxonomy): domain Eukaryota; kingdom Metazoa; phylum Chordata; class Amphibia; order Anura; family Dendrobatidae; genus Oophaga; species Oophaga pumilio. The sequence continues at coordinate 283,465 of VIAB01000587.1, forward strand.
TATGTGCGGCCCCTTTACTCTGCCAAGTTTGAGACCCCTGCTAAATCCTCTTAAGATAGTGTGTGGGTGAATTTCATGAAATCTCGACACACCAAGTCACCAAAAGTGAAGTGTGGGGATAAAGAAAGTCTGTACAAGATGAAAATAAGATACAAACTATGACCTGTAGAGTAATGAGATAAGAAAGAATAGAGAGTTATGGCTGTGCAAAGATTGTCTCAACCCTGATAATTGTCTTACAAAGTCACGGGAGTCCACTATTGGAAATTGCTTAGGCTGCATCAAGCCGTGTTCACACTAATCCATAAGAATAATAACTGAATGCAGCATCCCGTTGTTACACTATCTTCTTTCTTAATTTTCCTTTCACTAATAATCATAGACTACGTGATTTCTTTTTAAGATTTTTCTAGTTCAAATTTCAAATGTAATGTAATTCTACAATAAAAAGGTAAACTGCCATTATACAATGAAACACTATGCATGTGTTTTCATTGTCATTCTATTTTTCTTTGTATGCTATCTTTGATTCTTTAAAAAAACTAAATGTTCTTTACTCACACTACCCAGGTCCAGCATTGAGTTTGTGCCGCTGTTCCCAGTGTGTCATGTTGACAGTGCTACAGCCAGTTAGTGAGCTCAGCAGCTGTGCCCATGTAGATGTGAGATTGCAGGTAGCGGGATGCAGTGATGGACAGGAGGCAGAGCAAGGGTTAACAGATTTATTGACAGACGTATACTCCACACAGGGAGATAATGAGTTAAGCAAGGGGTATGGGGGATAGTATTTGCACGGAATGAATGAGAGGAGAGGTATAGGGTAAAACAACTGTTCATGAAAGGGTTAACTTTTCAGTCTGCTGGTTTCCTGGCTGCAGAGTCCTGGGTTCCAATGGTGGCGCCCATGCAAAAGGCGCATGATGACTCCGGTGTGGTCCTGAAGAACTTGGGGGTCTGGTTCCCGATGATGATGATGATGTATCCTCGCTGTCTTAAATGGGGTAATGGATCCACAGTTCGATGTATGGGATGCAAAACAGTTTGTGATACTGCCAGAACGTGACTCAGCTTGGAGGTGAATGCTGGTGAGGAATCACACAGTTCTAGGTCAGTCACAAAGTCTCTCTTAGGCGGCACACGCGGAGCAGTCACTGGCCCGAAGCGTTTAATACTTTCGGTCACGGGAGACAGTGGGCACACGGCACATGACAGATTGCTGCCCACAGTAAGAGCACCCAGATGCGAGGAATATACAAGCGTGGGCCTGTGCTAACACGTTGCTCAAAGTTGCGTGCTCAGTCTTCCTACCAAGTGTCTCCCACTTTCCCGAACACAGCGATTTTTATTCTCGTCATGCCCCCTGCTGTTGGGAGCAAAGGTCTGTCCAGGTCAGAAAGCTTTCCCCCTGGCAACAATGATGACAGCTCTGACAATTCCGTCACCGGTGCAAGAGAGGTACCCCCGGTCCGGTCCATCTTCTCACATAGACACCATGTGCCACTCAAAGCCACTGTGCTCAATGACTGTCTGCAGCAGAGGATCTTCAGCGGAGACTAGGTGCTGAACCCAGGGAGCATGAGAAGAGAAACACACTACACCAGTTTTAGGAGTCCAGCTAGCTATGATCTTCACAGATACACTGCTGCAGCTCTATTCAAGAATGACTAGGACAGGATTACATTTTTAAGTTGAGAAAAAGAGTATCTGAAAAGAGACAGCAGCCAAAGATCTTGAAAAAGGATTTAAACAAAAACTTGCTTCACAACACATTTTTGGTTATTATACAGAGGTTTAAGTTTAGCTCCTGAAGACTAAAACCCTGTAGATTCTAAATAAACTCATCACAGCATTTTTAATAAGGTATCCACAAAAGATAGGCGGACAAGACAAAACTCAAATTCACAGTATTGTGTGGATTTACATGGGATATTCGATTCTCAGTGAAATCATTCTCTGTAAACTGAAAGTCATTTATTTTGCCCTGGAGTCTCTACAGAGCATGATAAACTTAAGATATAAAAAGAAGAAAAATACTTATATTCACCCTTTCTGCTCACCTCTCCAGCTCCTTTGCTCTTCATTGTCACCTGTTCAGTTCTCTGTGCATCATCTGATCACCGCCATCAAGACTTTGAATCTCAGGCCTCCTCACGCTGGACTCTAATGAGACCCAGGAAGTTTATATTCATGCATAGATAAGGTCATGATATAATGAGGTTGCGATGTGCGCCATGACTCAATCCCATGTGCCAAAATGTCCCGATCCTCATCAAAGTCTGAAGTCTCAGTATAGCGTGAAGCAACTTGGGGTTTTAGCTCTTGGCGGTGGTGATAAGAAGATGTGGGGGACAGGGTGGAATGGAGGGACCTCAGAGGTTAGCGGTAAGGTGAGTATAAGCTTTCTATTTTTTAACCTTTTGATGGCCCTTTATCGTTCAGCATAATGAAGGCCAGGTAACCACCATTTTGCTGAATCCAAACGAACATGGATTACAAAATAATCTGCATTTTGACAAATACAAATTTTTTAATATTTCAGTAGAATTCAATTCCACTTGAATATATTCAGTCATCTCTAGTATGCACCTCCGCTCCATTTTAACATAGGCTAATAAATAAGGAACATATATTAAACTGTATCCAACTGAATATTAACCGATGTATCAGACTGACACATAAAAATAAATCAGCTATTAATAAGTGAAACGCACTGAGACATACATTAAAACCCAGGGTAAATTGTAAGTTCAAATAGATTGAGCCTTTCAAATTTGTCATGTCAGGTGGTAGATGAATTTTCTTACAAAAAGTGTACTTACTTTACAGAACTCATCCCCTTGGTCATACTAGATTAGTTGTCTTCATTAGTGCATTGGATAATGAAATGCGATATATGAAAACACAGTCCACTTTTATGTAATTAAATACATATGACTTGTTAAATAACACGATATGATCCATTCCTATGCCAGTCAGTGTTGTGCTAAAGTCCTACTGAGATAAACTCTGCATTCAAATTGTATGAATAATTAAGTGGGTAAAGAGAACTTGTTATTATGGTGGGTCTCAATCTAAAATGTAATAAGAAAAAAAGCCTGACACCTTGCAGTGTCTAGAAGAAAGCAGTAGGAATATTCCCATAGTCAGGAAGCAACATATTGTTTGTGAGCCCACTGTCACAATCCTCCTTCGGCCCACCAACAAGGGGACGCATCCATGTTCTGTAACCTTTATTATATACTGTTGCTACAAATTCCAACACCAAATGGTTGTCTGCAGCTTTTATAACATACTGGGTAGCGGCGAGAGAATCATTTGAAATTTGAATTTGCTAGTTTGTGTGGATTTTCCTAGGAAATTTGATTTGCAGCAAAGTTTTAATTTGCCATAAAGTGAATGTTTCTTATTATTCTCTGGTATCTTTGTAGATCCCAGAGTGTAATGGACAGACTTGGGTGGAAGTGGAGGTATTGCAACCATTAGGGGCAGCACATAGTCAGGGATAGTCAAGGAGTCGGTACACAAGAGCAGTAATGTAGTTTAAAGGAGTTTAAAGGAGAAGCACATAGCGTAGTCAGGGATAGCCAAGGAGTTGATACACGGAGCAGCAATGAAATCTTAGGAGGAAGGAGCAGGTGAAAGGAAGCTTGACTAAACTTGGTAGCACAATAATGTCACAAGGAAGGGAGTGCAATGCCAGGTTTAAATAGGGTGTTCAATCAGGATGGAGCCAATCAGGAACTCAGGTTGGAGACAATCAGGCATCTGCGTTAGCAAGAAACTGTCTAGAGAGCTGAATAGCTCAAATTGAAGAGTTGCCACCAGGTTCACAAGACCTGCTGGATTCGAGTCCTGACACAGAACATAATAAACATGAGAAATGAAAGCGAAAAACCTAATACTCACCTTAACGCTCACTTCTTCTGCTGATCTGTTGTGAATGTGCTAGAAATGAATTCTGAGCAGA
>VIAB01000588.1:4607-14721 GCA_009801035.1 Oophaga pumilio
CTTTGTGGGGATGTTTATTCTAAAGTGGGTACTATATGTGATCAGGTCCTCTGTCCTGAAGCATTCTCTATCTGTTACTGCTTCCTCTGAGAGACCCTTGGCCGGCTCCACCCCTTGGCAGTCATGTGCTTCAGGTCCTGTTTGTCTGAAGCACGCTTCTTCACTGCTGCTGCCCCGCTCCACAGATATCTTTGGGCATGGTTTGTTTTACTCAGGACACACGCAATGGCTCAGTGAGCAAGTGCAGTGCGGTGTTCCTGACACCCCCATTGAAAAGTACTGGCTCTGGAGTAAAAATATTCTTTTTATTTTAAAGGGCATCTGTCACCAGGTTTGGCCGATATGAGATACGGCCGCCAACTTTCAGGACTGATATACAGGATTCTATAATTCTATATATCTGCCCCAACTGGACCTGTAATAGAAGAAAAAGTACTTTTATTGTACTCACTTGTTCAAGAGCTGTGTTGCTCGAAAAGCGTATGGCCTTATTACATGCCACCCTCTGTCATTGCTGTGCCATCTGAGATGTCCGTTTGTAATCTTCAATTTTTAAAGGATAACCCAATAAAACTTTGCTTCTTTTTAAATGAGCCCTGAGAGTGAGCAGGATCCACTTCTATTTCTCCTATTGCTTTGGACGCTGTGCCGCAGTGAGGACGCCGTGCTCCTTCTTGTGCCTGGAATTACATCTCAGGGGTGAGCTGAAATTTTCTCATCTTTCATAACTTCCTGTTCACTGCCTGTTGTTAAGAGCAATCCACCGCTAGCAGCAGAGAAGCAGAGATTTATTGAAAGAATTGGGTGAGATTCTTTGTCTCTCTACAGAAATTGAGAGTGGCTCTTCGCCACGTTACGGGAAGTGGAGATGGGACTTTGATTCTCTACAAGAATTGGAGGCAAGTTTTTTTTGTCTCTCTGCTTCTGTACTCATCTTTCAAACTTCATACATGCATAACAGAAGGATAGCTTTTCAGTTCATGACAGGCAAGCTATTGTACAAAGCCGTAATCATTTCATGCTAGAAAATGATGGGGAAAAAAGTTCCAGTACCTATAGTGCTGGCTTATTGCTGATGAAAAAGGAAGTGACGAAAAGTGGTTGGCAAGTTGCAGAGCATGAGACTAGGGAGTGGGACAGTTCATGAACATATTACTCTTATATGTGCACCCAAAGCAGTTTAACTTGTTAGGGTTGATAATGGCTACAAAACTATGCATCCTATAGGTTTTATGTAAAGGGACAGGATCACTTTAACAATCAATTTATAAACCGGGTCTCAACATGTTTTTTGACTTTAGTTCTGTGTAGCCTTACTCTTATTTTGCCCAACATATGCTGCCCATACTATGGAGATTTGAGATCTGAAAGAGCAGCACTCTCATTCATGAGTTGAGGAAACTCACTGCAGGTGTTATCAGATGCAAGTGAATGCAATAAGATTTTACCATTTCAGCACAAAGTTTCTGAAATCTACTGCATGGATCAATGGACGCTCCCTGCAGACTCGATGAGCTTTTTAATATTTCTGTCTGAGCTTCGATATGCATCGGGTAATGTTATGTATTCAGATACATCTGTATTGAGTTAGTTTGAATAGAAGCCTTTAGTACCTGCGGTACTACATCAGTAGGCAATCTGACTCATAGTTGTATAGTTATACATTCACATGTAAAAATATCCAGCTAGAAATGTGTAATTCTTTACACAAAGTTGCCTAAGTATGATATTTGTAAAAAAAAATGTTTACCTGAGATGTTTTGCCCAAATTATTATGGTGACAATGACATTTAAAAACATTTCTTCCTTCCTTCTCCAGGTTATAGATTTATGGACTTTTAGGCTTTGTTGGGTACCTGGCGACAGATAATGTGGATTTGTAAGCTTTGTTGGTGACCAGGTGACATTTATTATTCCTCTGATTCATTCTCGTCTGGATCTGGACGACTGCAGCTTCTTACTAATAAATCTGTTACTAAACTCTCTCCTTTCCTATCAATCCTGATATCCTGAAAGCAGAAACAAGGGTCATATTTCTGACCAGCTGCTACACTGATGCCTCCGCTCTGTATCAGTCATTGCACTGGTTGCGCATCCTCTAAAGCAGTGTTCCCCAACTCCAGTCCTCAAGGCCCACCAACAGGTCATGTTTTCAGGATTTCCTTAGTATTGCCCAGGTGATAATTGCATCGCCTGTGCAACACAAAGGAAATCCTGAAAACATGACCTGTTGGTGGGCCTTGAGGACTGGAGTTGGGGAACCCTGCTCTAAAGAGTGCAATATATATTCATCTATCTCACCCAGAAAGCTCTCCATAGTTTTGCATTACCCTACATCTCCTCCCTCATCTTTGTTTACCATCCTACACATGGTCTCCATTATGCTAAAGATCTAAGACTATCATCTGCAATAATCCAAACCTCCCATTCGCATCTCTGAAACTTCTCTTGTGCTGTGACAGTTCTCTGGAATGTGCTACCTCACACATTACAGTTAATTCCCAACATACACAGTTTTAAGCATGCTCTAAAAACACATTTCTTCAGTCTGAACTATCACCACACATCACCAATCCGTTTCATAATCTGTCTTCCTAAATCTTCTTCAGAATTTGGTCCCTTCTATCATTTGTTTCCACACCTTTAGTGCTCTCATTAGCACTTTGTAACTGCACTTATACAAATACTGGCTAGTGACATGCAGCTTTATTTTATTACCCCTATAAATTATAATCATGGCTGGACTATACATGACCAGCACTTTTTATTTTTTGTGCTATCCCTATTTCTTCATAAATTGTAAGCTCTTATAAGCCAGATCTTCACTCCTCTTGAATTATGTTACTCTGCAATGTATTGTATTGTTTGCACATGCATCCTGTGATTTATACAGTGCTGCGGAATGTGTTGGAATTATATAAATGATTAATATTAATACAATTAGTATTCATTTCTATGCTTTCTGTCACAAGGTTACTGAGAGAGGTCAGAAGATCACGGTGTCTGGTTACACAAACCCCTGCACAGATTAGAACTTTTTCACCATCATATTAAACAGTGCAGATTTCCTTGCTCTGTCATTGAAAAGGTGAATCAGTTCAGTTGATCTCCTTGAGCTCTCCATCCTGAATTGTCTCAGCTGTTCTGTGTTGGCCACTCCCCTCTGGTATATATGCTCTCAACTGGCACTTGTGAGTTGCCAGTGATAGTTACAACTTCCTAGTTTGGTGGTGAAGGAAAGTTCTGAATTAATAGCAGTCAGATGTTGTAGTTTGGTGAGTGCATTTGTAAGACTGTAGTTTTATTTTATCCCTGTCTGTCAGGTTTATGTTTTCCTATACACTTCTGCTCCATACCTCCTTGCATGGGGGAGGAAACAGAGCAGTAGGCATAAAGGAGCATAGCAAGGCACAAGACCCCAGCAGCTCCACCTTCAGGGGTAATTTGGGGTACAAGGATAGCCTATGGTCCTCCTAGCTTGAGGGACAGGGTAGGAGTCAATTACCTCTGGGAAATCATACTACAGTATCTTGAGACGTTGTTGGTGATCTGATATGTAGATATTGTGAATTTGTAGGCTTTGTTCAAGACCAAGTTGTTGAAGGCCAGGTAAAATAATTTGCGTACTTTTAACATTTTTTTTTGTGACCAAACAACAGATTTACTGGCCTTGAAGGCTTTGTTGGTGACCAGGTAACAGATTTACTGGACTTGTAAACTTTGTGGATGACCAGGTGTGAATTATAGTGGATTTATGCAGGGCCGTCTTAATGGCTTTAAAGGCCCCTGTGCAAACCAGTGTGCTGGGGCTCCTACGACTACCACTTCAACAGAACTGGTGTTAAAACATTAAAATGATGCTGTAAAGAAGCACTTAATCATCATGATAAATATTTGAACAATACACAATGCTTGAAAAACACAATAATACTAAACCACACAAATTTGATGGCATAGTATGAAAGTACGGACTTCCTATTATAACAAGCATTTGTGATATTTCTTTTTAGAGAATTGCCTTTTTATTGGCTTGAAGTGAATGGTCTTCAGAATGTCATTTTCCAAGCACCAGTACCAGTCCAGACGATGCCGCCCCATTGTGCTACGAAGAAGATGATTTTATACGTTTCAGTTTTGATAAAGAACATTCTCCAGTACAGTTGGTCACCACCATGCACATGAACAATCTGAGCGCAATTTCAACATTTGGGAATACAAATTTCTAGTTATTTTTCTGTACAGTGCAGGGAGAGTCTCACAATTTTCTTCAAGAGCCATGTAGTGCTTGAGATACTCACGTTCATTTAAAAGGTCATCATAATTCAGGTCTTCGTGGTACATTTTAGCCAGATGTTCACACTTTTTCTTTAGTGCATGAGAAATTTTCAACTCACTGAAAAAAATAAAACAGATTTCCAATCTGTTCTTAAAGAAGTTGTCCACTACTTTTACTATGATGCCCTATTCTTAGGATAGGACATCAATGTCTGATTGGCCGGGGCCAGCACTCGACACCCCCGCCAATCTGCTGTTATCAGTGCCAGTGGCAGCGGCCGCCGGCCGGAAGTACTTACTTGCAGAGTTTGGCTGTCTACTTGAAGTGTTCAGGGCTTTAGTTGTTACTGCACATCATCATCATTTTGGAGTAAACAGGAGGTGGCCACTGCAAGTAGACGGCCAAGCTCCGCATGTAAGTACTTCCGTCCGGCAGCACTGATAACGGCTGATCGGGGTGCCAAGTGCCGGACTCAGGCTGATCAGACATTGATGCCTTAGCATCAGGATAGGGCATCAATGTAAAAGTAGTGGACAAGCCTGTGCACATTGTCAATTTAATGATCAGAGTGTCCATAATAGATAGGATTGGTTCCACCTTAACTTTTCAGTTGTACTGAGAGTTACCTCTTCTTCTGTTGATCCATCATTATCATATAGACTAAGATGCACACTTCGTTCTATTTTATTCATGTTTTTTCCCCATCGTTGTAATCTATATCTGGACACATACTCCTGGCTTTGAATTCATGTTCACTAAATTTGTCTCTAGTTTCCTGAAGATAGGTTTTCATTGACTCAACGTTTGTGGCAACAAGGATTTTCACATCCTTGATTTCAGGGTCTTGCTTGTTTTCTTCTTTCTTTCTAGAATTTCATTCCAAAGAATTGTCACAGAGGAGGAAGAAAGAGACCGGGTTTTCCAATGTATCCACGCTGACCACACAAGGACAGAAATATTCTTGAATTTTGTATTGTGCCGACGTGTTTCGTAGCAAATCTGCCACTTCCTCAGGGCGAAAGAAGTGGCAGATTTGCCACGAAACGCGTCGGCACAATAAAGCTTTCAAGAATATTTCTGTCCTTGTGTGGTCAGCGCGGATACATTGGAAAACTTGGCCATTTTCTTCCTCCTCTTTGACATTGGTATCTACAGGAGTCTGCAGCGACCAATGGTTCCTTTCACATTCTGCAAAGGTTTGTGACTGTTCACAACCTGTAAAGGTGAGTGCACCAACCGTGTATTGTTACCCAAAATATAACTTTTATCGCCCTATGTGCGCTGTCTTTCATTAATTCCAAAGAATTGTGAGAAAGTTTGTTTCCGGGTTTTCCATTTTTTTTTTTTGCTCAATCCTACTGCCTCTCGCCTTGTATTCACTTACTGTTCATTGTCAAGTGATAGAGAATCCAGTGCAAGTTTTATTTTCTCAAAACCCTCATACAGAGCATGAACAGCATCAAAATGTGCCGACCTTTGTGTATCAGATGCTTGAACACAAAATATTTTCCTAAAGATTGTTTCAATACATTCCAGCGATGAGAAGAAGTAGTAAAAAATGAATACAAATGCTAAACAAAGTCGAAGAATTTTACAGTCTGTAGATAGCACTCTGCTGCTTTTAGTTCCACCAAGTTCAGGCTGTGACCAGCACAGGGGACAAAGATGGAAAGCTCATTTACGTTGATGAATTTGCGCTTGCAATCCAGTATATTGTCCTGACATATTTGAGGCATTATCATATGACTGACTTAGGCAGTTTGGTAGTGAAATTTTGTTTTCATTAAGAAAATACACAACAGTGTCTGTTAGATACGATACACTTTATTGATCCCGGGGGGAAATTACAGTATTACAGTATTACAGCAGCAATACAAACAGCAGTACATAAAATATTAGGACACAAATCTTGCACAGGTACACCAACATTACATAATAAATAAATAATAAAAGTGTGTAGTTCATGTGTATATAAGACAATGTTAATTGACATTAGTACACCAGCCATCAGTCATTATTTTCTACCACCCTTAGGAAATTATTATACATCCCCATAGCAGTAGGTACAAACGATTTCCTGAATTTCTCCTTCTTGCACCTTAGTAGGATTAGACGGCTGCTGAATGTGCTCTTTACTCCATGAGAAAAGATGGAGATGAACATCAATAAATGTTCCACAGACTCACAGGCTTTAAGGTATCGGATAGTAAATGTCATTTGATCTGTGTGTGAGATGTCTGGAGTGGAAGTTAAGTGGAAGTATTGAATAATACTTTGACTCTTTTACTTCTTTAAGAAAAGTACAAAGAAAATGTTGTCCCATTAAATCAATAAATTCCTCACAAATATTTTCAGATAATTATGACGGATTCCCTTTTCCAGGATTTCTATACTTTCTGAGATGTTCTTCAAAGAAAGGGAAAAAAATCACTCGGCAGCTCTGGCATGCCTAAATAGTTACCATTTTTGCTGTCCCAATAAGCTGATTGTCTCCACGAAATGGCAAACCTCTGGAGGCAAGAAAGCGAATTACAGAAATCAGAAGTGTCAACACTTTATGCCAATATTCCTGCTTTGAGCGATGTTGCTTAAGTAATAAAGCACTTCTACACTTTCAGTTTCTTTATGCCTTACCAAATGTACTTTTGATGTTATTGTCCATTTTCATGTTCTACAGTAACATTGCTGTGCTTCCAGTCATTGAACTCCGATGTAGCAAATGGAGTTTTTTTCTTGGACAACAGGCGACATACAAAGCAGTACAAACTGTCTTGGGATGATGAACAGAGTAGACGCGTTCATGTTTTAAACACTCGCCTTTCCTTTCTGCAGCTCATGGTTGAACACATTGCTAACTACCTTCCTTCTTATTCTCTACTCTAGTTGTTTTATATACTCTGTATTTGTTTGAATGGTTACTATCATGATTCGCACAAGGGCAAGTGGAAAGAGGGCTGTGTCATTTTTGAAATGGCTGAGGGCTAGTGCTATTAGTTTGGGTGGGGGCCAATATCAATGTCTGTCTGTTTAGCCTTTGCTGGTTATTAAATATAGGCTGCTTCCCTCGGTAATTTTTTTCAGTTATTTATAAATAGGTACAGTAAAATACACACCCAAGGTAACCTAACTTCACAGTTTCAAGATGTTCCAACAGCTGGAAACTCTAGTTTCCTTAAATTTTCTCTTAAAGCCTCCCTTAAGGTTTCTGGGCCTCACAGTTGCTTGCTGTGTTTTATTAGAGATTTGCTTGCTCGTCAGTTCAGCCTCAGGAATCAATATCTCCATTCAGTGACAGTAAGCCAGTAAGGGGAGGGTGTTCAGTCATGTTAAATGTCATGTGGAGGAGCGTGGACTGTGACTATAGACTATACTGGTGAGAGATACAAAATCTGTAGGCCAACTAGAAGTTGGGAGACAGTGAGTATCGCCTGGTACGGGGCAGTGGGACTACTGACCACAGAGAGGGGATCTTGTGGACAAGGGGCAATGTATTTTGGCCAGTTGTTGTAAAACCATGGATGCAAGGAATAAAAAATAGTTGTTTTGTTAACCTGCATAGGTGATTATTTTAACCCACAACCTCAGATCTACACAGGTGCATCTAATGAATGCGCCATTTATGGGGCGGTTGCTGGCTGCTATTTTTAGGCTGGGGAGGTAACATATCCATGGCCCCTTCCCAGTCTGAGAATACCATCCCCAGCTGTCTGCTGTAGCTTGGCTGGTTATCAAAACTTGGGGGACCCCACGCGTTTTTTTTTAATTATTTAAATAATTACAAAAAATGGCATGGGGTCCCCCTATTAACCAGTCAAGATGAAGCTGATAGCTAAACGCAGCAATTCTTTTAGTGTAAAGCTGTCAGAAAGTTTAACATACACAGATTAGCAGGCGCCCCTATGCTCCTGGGGGCCCCCAGGCAAGTGCCCATCGGGCCCATGCATTAAGAAGGCCCTGGACTTGTAGGCTTTGTTGGTAACCAGGTGACAGAAAATGTGCATTTGTAAGATTTTTTTTCATGACCAAACATCAGATATCCTGGACTTGTAGGCTTTGTTGATGGCCAGGTGACAGTTTTCCTGGACTTGTAGGCTTTATTGGTGACCAGGTGAGAGCTTTAGTTGACTTGTAGGTGTTGTTGCTGACTAGGTGACAGACATAATAGACTTGTAGGTTTTGTTGGTGACCAGGTGACAGAAAATGTGCATTTATAAGATTTTTTTTCATGACCAAACATCAGATATCCTGGTCTTGTAGGCTTTGTTGGTGACCAGGTGAGAGCTTTAGTTGACTTGTAGGTGTTGTTGCTGACTAGGTGACAGACATAATAGACTTGTAGGTTTTGTTGGTGACCAGGTGACAGATTTCCTAGACTTGTCGACTTTATGGATGACCAAGTGATTGGTTTTCTGGACTTATAGACTTAATTGGTGACCAAGTGAGAGTTATAGTGGACTTATAAGCTTTGTTGGTGTGCAGGTGACAGAAAATGTGTACTGGTAAAAACAAAAAAAATGTGACCAAACAACAGATTCCTGGCCTTTTGGCTTTGTTGGTAACCAGTCTGCAGGTTTCCTGGACTTGTAGGCTTTATTGGCGACCAGATGACAGATATTGTGAACTTGTAGGCTTTATCGGTGATTTTGCAGATTAAGACCCACTTATTAGTTAAAGATGTCTCTTTATGCTTGTCTGGTCTCAACACAGTGCAAAACAAGATAAAGCAGAATATGACTTGTCTCTAAATGTTGGAAGATAACAAGTCATTACTGCATAGCCTATATGTATCTGAAAGTAGGGTACATGAATAGAAGAAATAAAACCTTTCATGTGACATACAAAGCCGCGTGCTTACTACTGCAAAGTGATTACCCGATGAAATGAAATGCAATTTATACAATTTATACAATTTATACTCCAACCCCATGCTCGCGGGAAAAGTCGAATTCTGCTCTGAATCTTGTGTAAGGAGGCTAATTGCCCATCAGTTCATTTTCAGTCTGCCATTATAAAGGCACTGAAAGTAATATTTTATTTCTTTTAATGTCACATTTCTTGATGTACATATACTTAGTTTTAGCCTTTTACTGAGCTGGCTCTATGAACATTTAATTGGAGGCAAATTACGAGAGAACAGAATCTGTTGCCAGTCTACATCAACCCAGCGGGTCTCTGCCATTATTTACTAAAAGAAAAAATATTTTCAAGATTATTAGCATGTAATCTGTCATTAATTCAATTCTTTTAAATTGTTTGCGACGAAGGTCATTTTAGCGTTCCCCGCTGGGTGCATGAACACCGAGACGCATCTAAATAAACAGGATCTGCAATTATTTGTTGAATGGGCAGAAATTTAGATGGCTGCTTTTGCTTAATGCTTGTTTTTTTATGTCCGGTGCAGAGAGCTAACGATCATTTGAAAAATGGAAAAACATAAGCGAAATTTTTGTAAACTGGAAAAAAATGTAAACATTTTTTATTGTTACTTCGAAAGTGTAAAAAAAAAACATTTTAAATTGCTTGGGGATGCGCAGTGTGCGCTGCTCTGGAACTGACGTCAGGCTATCGCGCCTGCATGTTTCGTAGGCCCCAGATCCGCAGTGTGTTATGATGAATTCACACTGCGGGGCTGGGAATCTGGCGCCTGCGCAGTGAACAACTATAGCTGCACCTGCCCCTTCTCCCTCCTCTTTCGTTTTCCTCCCTCGGCAGCGTCTGATGAGCTGAGCCACTGGCGGACACAGACAGAAGAGGGCCCCTGTGCAAGAAAAAGGTATGGGCCCTTTGCAGCCCAATAGCTCATCAAAATGCTCAATTCCACCTGTTTTGGAGGTAGAA
>VIAB01000588.1:71609-83461 GCA_009801035.1 Oophaga pumilio
TATTTGTGTCGTTCTCAAAACTTTTGGCCATGACTGTATATATACACATGAGGAGCGTTCAATAAAGATTTCCCCAGACCCACTTCCTGTGGACTGAGAGCAATGAAACTTGGCACAGTTGTCAGTATTTCTCTACATAGGTGCCACCTCGGCACACACACTTCTCCCATCTCTTTAAGCAACTGTAAACAACTTGCTTGTAGAAGTGAACAGGTTGCTCCAAAAGCCACGTTGTTACATCAGAAAACAAAGTCTCATCATCTAGAAAATGCTTGCCCTTCAAAAATAACTTCATTGTTGGAAAGAAGTGGAAGTCCGATGGTGTGAGGTTGGGTGAATAAGGGGGATGCGGTAGAATTTCAGAGGCACAGGAGCTTCCATTTGGGCAACATGTGAGTAGTGAACTGGTGAATTGTCTTGCAGAAGGCGAACACCTTTGGTGAGCATGCCACGTCTCTTGGTTTTGATGGCCTCCCACAATTTCCGCAGCAGTAAAGCATAGTATGCCCATGTGATCATGGTACCCTTTGCTAGGAAATCCATCAATACTACTTCGTGCTGGTCCCAAAATACTGTGAGCATGACCTTGCCTGCCGAGGTTTGGGCAAGTGCCTTCTTTGGAGGCGATGAGTCATGATGCTTCCATTGCATTGACTGGACTTTAGTTTCAGGATCATAGTGATAGACCCAGCTTTCATCCTGTGTGATCAATCTGTTGAAAAAGTCAAAAAAGAAAAAAATGTTCTCCAGCATAGATGAGAAATACTTTACATTTATTTCAAACTTGTTAAAATAAGGACATGTTGGCACACCAAAGGGATCCCAGGGGGGCTTGACCAACACGTTTCAATTTAGAAAGTCTTAGTCATGGTCTGTTGAAAAAGTCTTCCTGGTTTCCATGGCAAATCGTCAATAGAGCCTGAGAGCATTCGACTTGATCCTGTTTCTGGAAAGGTATGAGCAGCCGGGAAACCCTTATGCATGGGAGGATGGTCTTGGATGATTTTTTCAATGGACCCCAAACTGATTTTGACAATTTGGGCTAGGTGGTGAATGGTTACGCATCAGTTTTCCAAAATGGCGACCTCCACTTGCTGGATGGTGTGATCATCAATAGCAGAGTGGGGTCGCCCTGGAATTGGAGCTGTTAGCACTGAAGTCAGACCAGGCCACATTTGAATTGATGCCAGTTCTTGAATACATCATATGATGGGGAATCATCACCACAAACCTCTTTAATCTCATTTACATTTATAGTTTACTAATCTGACTAGTGGTACAGCTATATAGATCCTAGAGCAATAAAAATTAATGCCTGTCTCTGACAGCCATGAGATGAAATGTGGAAGCATTTGTAATGATACATAACTCAGCTCTGCTATATAGATTAGTAAAAAGGGTGTGTTTTATTCTCCCCTGCTTGATGCTGCATGCTTATGATTGGTCAACCTCATGTAAGGGAAGAAGTACACACCCCCAAAGACAAATCTCTGGTAACACCCAGGTGAGCTAAATAAATGATAACCTATACTTTAACAAGCTAATATCTATCTATTGAATATCCATCTATCATCTATCCATCTATCTATATCTATCTATTACCTATCTAACTATTATCTATCTATTATCTATCTATTACCTATCTAACTATTATCTATCTATCATCTATTGTCTATCCGTCTATTATCTATCTATTATCTATTTATTGTCTTTCTATAATCTACCTATTATCTATCTATCTATCTATCAATCATCTATTATCTATCTATCTATCTATCTGTTTCTCCCATTACTATTTTTTATTCAGGGACATCATCTATAATTTTATTTTTCCTGTATATACTGTACATGATATTATACAATTTTAATGTGTATGAAAATAGCTCCCATAACATTGTGGAACATTCTTACAATAAACCCCTAGGCTGCGCTTCCAGCAGACACAGCAGAGCATTAGGGCACAACGCTATCTTTATTTACAGAATTCACTTCCTGATGCGTAAAAAAACACTTCGGGAGGCAAAATTAGTATTAGCTCCAAACTAGCTTTCAGCCTCTGGGTAAAATGTTTGCATGCACAAACAGCAAGCAGAGATCTCCTAAATGCTGAGACATATAGCTACAACAGCCCCTAAGAAAGTTGCACTATTTTTTATATTACATTTGTAAACAGAAATTCCAGACAACAGCGCTACTCTTGTCCATGGGTTGTGTCTGGTATTGCAGTTCATCTTTATTAAAATTAATGATGTGAGGGGGATGAAGCAGGATATGGACCTGTATCTGTTATATGCTGCGCTTATACAGAAAGGAAAGAAATCATAATTGAATTACAAACATGATTTAATTTGAATATTCCTTTAAATTTTTAGTTAATCGTATTCATTTGCAATATTCAATTAAATATTCACAATTTCCATACCCAGCAGAAAGAAATTGCTGGAGCAGCTCTCCATTAATTAACCTTCATGATTGTTGATATCTATGATCTGATCTCATAGGTTCCATTAAGGGAGAAGTGAGAAAGCCTGATGGATTTCGATGAATATTCTTACGTTCCGGCACCTGTTATGTCTGCCACATTACACGTCTGACAGATGTTTTGTGGGTCTCCTTGTGAGAATATTTGGACTCCTCTGGACAGAAATTGGAAATAAATGAACACATATAGTCCTTTCTCTATATCCTTCTGTTACCTTGCAATTTGCTAAACAACAGATTTTGCTAAGGATTATTTGCTGGTGCTGAGCGTAACTTCTGAAATTCAAATTTTGGAGATTCGATCAAATTCAGATGGATTCTCATTTTGTGAATCAAATGTGTCCAAATTTGCCGGTAAAACTTAAAAAAAAAAAAAATATTATAATCAGTGCATCCCTTATCTGTCCTGGTGCCATAACTCCTCACCCTGGTTCCCTCCCTCCCCACCAGCTCCGTTCTTCTTTTTCTTTTATCATCATTCTTTGGCTCTTCTTGCGCTGACTAGGCTTCATGCACCATCATGACATCCGTCACACCTTCACATTCTGCACAGGTGAGTACAATATTTTTTTTACATTTTTAAACCCATTCACCAAAACCAAAATAGAAAAAAAATTTTTCTGGTAAATCACAAATTTTGGGTAAATTCATATCTAATTTCATTTGCTTCCAATTGTTATTGTTTGCCTTAGACCTCTCTTTAAATTTGCTTTTTAAGGGCTTGTGCATGACACCGATTTTCTCGACGAGGTGTGGTTTTCACAGATAGTACTCATGCCTATGATATTTTGTGGGGTCTCTTCACATGCCCTTTGCCCAATTTTTTGCTCGGACCGAGTGGTCCTTGGAAATAATCGGAGACACTTCTGATTTTGATCTGATGTCGGATCCAAATCATCAATGCAAGTCTATGCATCCATGAAAGAAATTGGACCGCATTCAGATGATATCTGATTTTAGCGGAATAACAAAATTGAGAAGGTAGAAAACTTTTTTTTTCTCTCCACGTTCAAGAAAAACTAATGCCACAAAGTCCAATCTGAATAAATTGACAATTTTTCTTGGATGTGGAGACATCAATCTGTGAACTTAACCTTATAGTGTATGTTTAGTGACCTGATGCTGATATGAGAGTAATGGGCAAAGGATTTTACTCGAAGTGCTGGAAATGTTGTAGTGACACTGGGCTGTAAAGTTCCTCCTGGCTCAGATAGTGATGTACCCCAAGATGTTAAATAAAGACAATCCAGGAGATCCAGATAGAAGTAGTTGAAGTCAAACCCAGGTTTTCATGATGTACTGTAGTACACAAACCTTAGCGGTTCCTCTTCTGTGGGTACAACAGCACATTAGCAGATTTTCTGGAGTGTGATGTAGGGTTTTTCGAAAAGCAGGTCTTAGGCTTTTTTTTCTTCATCCTTGGTCTGTCTGGTCCACAGGCTTCACCCCATCCTTCAACTCTACCTGGAGTTCATCATGGTCATGGTCATCAACTATCCAACTCTCTTTCAAAGTGCTGTAACCGGGTAACACTCCAGTCCTTTACAGTTCCTTCTTCATCCACTTAAATGAAGGGCAGACACTCCCCTGTGGGACTTTTTAGAAGCTCCACTACATGTCTGTCATCTTATTGCTGCTTCTAAATCTTTCACATAACGTAATCGTCTCTGTCTCCTATAAACGACCCTGCTATAAACTAAATACTCTGAGCTCTAACCACTGACTGTGGCCTATATGTAATTTCAAAAAGTAACTAAACTTTCATTTTATTATTCAATTATTTTGTCCGGCATGAAAATTTATTAAACTTTGCAATTCACTTCATTAAAGGATTTCCCTTCATTCCTGTAAAAATAGTGTATCAAAGTAGCTTCCAACCCTTTGCTTTGCCCCATTTTACTTGCCTATCTTAACTTTATTCTGAAATTAGTCTTCAATTTTGTAAAAAAAATTGCATGTAAGTGGCTTCCAATCCACTGCTTATCCCTAGAATATTTGCCTGCCTTCAGCTGCAATGATATCAGAATCATTTGGAGTACAGATGATGGCAGTGAAAGCATTAGCGCCTGTCTCCACTTATGAGCAGCAGGATTGCTGCAGAAGAATCGGTGAGTCGCAGGAGCTGAGCCTGTCACTGCCAGCATCAGTACTCCAAATGAGCACATGATAAAAAATAGGCAAATAGAGTGGGGCAAAGCAGAGGGTTGGAAGTCACTTACATGCACTTTTTATTTTTACAGTAATAAATTAAAATCCTTTAATAAAGTGAATAGCAAAATTTCACAACTTTCCATGTTGGACAAAATTATAAAACAATTGTTTAGGTTCTCTTACCTATTTCCGATAACTAGAAGCTTCTGTGTGCTATGCAAGTAGGGTGTTTTCCTAGACTAGGTAAAGAGGACTTTTCACCAAATTTTTCAGGTTGAGCTGGTCACACAATATAATAGTGGCTGCAGAGCGGAATATATATATACTGAATATATTTTTTAAAATTGTTGCCTCTCCGTTGCAGAGATTTTAGCAATCGAAGTGTTGGGAACTAATGAGTTAACTTTTGTTGTATCTAAATGGGAGGGGTCAGATAGTTTTCACTGGGGGCGTGTACTTATTCTCCCTGTATGAGTTGATATTTGATAACATCTACTTGGATTTAGCAATAATTAACTCATTAGATGCCAAACACTTTGAACGCTTAAAACAAATGTATACAGATTCGGTCAAATCTAGAATTTTTATTGTAGTCGATTCACTTCGGATTGACTCTCTCCTCTCTGATGATTACCATAGACAAAACCTTTAATTTATGTTTCGTTATGGTGAATGTATAGCGGCCTAATGGAAATATGAAAGCAAAGGGCAAGAGATGGTGATATTTGAGGAGGTGGAAATGTGGTGGTGTCACAGGGCTGTAGCATTCCCTCCGGCTATTGTAGTGATGCAGAGTACCCCAACATGTTACATAAAGAATCCAGGAGAGCAGTGATCCATTTTATGGACGGTAATGACATACACCGCGCCCCACATGACCACTTGCGGCACAACGTCAATGACATCAACCATTTGCTTCAAGAGATATGTTTTTTTTTTTACATAGTGCTACCTTTTATGGTGTTTTCAAACGGGGTGCTAACTGAGTAAATTTTGCAAATCACCCTAAAGGCATGACCCCAGAGAATCAGGTGAGCCATTCCCCTTTGGAAAGACCAAAAAAAAAATCAGCTCTAAATAAAAGGGCCAAAGGATCGTATCACAAATCTAAAAAAAAACAGAAAAATACAAGATACTCACAGGAGCAGTGGGAATGAAATGATAGCAAAAACTCATCACTGTTGACCTGGTGGTAAGTCCTCTTTGAATGGAGGGTCAGATCACAGGATCAAGCCAAGATCACCAGTCGTCTAAACACAGAAGATGTCACTTGCATTTTTTTGACCCTAAGAGCTCGTTCACACATCCTGTTTTCTCATACAAGGGCTATCTGTGGTTTTTACATATACTGTAGCACTCGTACCTACATGTCAGATTTTTTCCAGTGGTCCAAGAAAAATAAAATCAGAGACATGTCTTATTTTGATCTGAGGGGTCAGATGAATATTGGCAATGCAAGTCTATGGGTCCATGAAAAAAATCAGACTGTACATAAATTCATGCATTTGAGGCTAAGGAGGCTAAGGCCATGTTCACACGTTCAGTATCTGACATCAATTTGTAAGCTAATACCAGGAGTGGGTGATAAATCCAGAAGTGGTGACGTGTTTCTATTATACTTTTCCTCTAAGTGTTCCGCTGATTTCAGCTTACAAATACTGATGTAACAAATTGACCAAACACTGAACGTGTGAACGTGGCCTAAACATCATTTTTGAAGCTGGATTTTATTAAAAATGTTGTATTGTTTTAGTATTACTGGCCCTTTGTTTTCCTGCGTGTTCAATTTTCAGAGGGTCTGTGGTTTTGAATCAGTTGAGGAGGGATTTAAAAGAAAAAAGAAAAAAAGAGTTAGAAATTCTCCCATCAATCGGAATGAGCTCACTGATAACTTTTCAGGAAACTCATGCTGCAGCCAGCAATAGACAGAGCAACACAGAGGCTTGTAATGAAACTCAAGCACAAAAATGATTTTTAGCCAAAAGTACTCGCTTTTAAGTAAGAAAAAAAAAACTATTCCCAAAAGTGGACAACCCCTTTAAAGGGAATCTGTCAAAAGGTGTTTGCTCTGTAATCTGATGTAGGGGAAAGACCCTGATTTCAGTGATGTGTCACTTAGCTTACTGGATGTAGCAGTTGTGATACAATCACAGTTTTCTCTGCTGCAGATCTAGCAGAGCTCGGAATGCTGAGCTCTGTATAACCCCGCCCACACCACTGATTGGCTGCTTTCTGTGTACACTGTGTGGGGGGGTGGGGCTGGACTAGTCCTGTAGTTATAATTTCATGCTGATAAAACACTAATTGTATCAAAACCGCAAACCACAGCCCAGTAAGTGATACATCGCTGGAATCATGATCTCTGTCTCTACATTATGCTGCTCTCAGATTACATAGCAAAAACCTGCTGACAGATTCCCTTTAAGACGGTTTTTGCAGTTCAACTACATTTACCAGAATGGGGATCAACTGCAGTATGAAATGTGGCCAAAAAAACAGGAGTGGCGCTTTTTCTGGGAGAAAACTATTGTTTGTGTGTCGCCCCTTTAAGGCTTACGCCTGTGGAAACTTATTTTTTGCATTTTTCTATCCGCATTGAATAATTTGCATGTAGTCTCAGCATATGTCCAGCCCGGAACAAAGAATTCCCATGGCAACGTCTGTCTCCGAGGAGTCTAAGTTTACAATTTTCTTATTAAAAGTACATTAACTAAGTTAAGAGAACAAAAGTAAGGAGCCGGCATTGTTGTATTCGGTTCTGAGTCTCATCTGTGCGGAAGCGAAAAGCTAACACGGAATTTGTAAGCAGATTTAATGCTCCCCCTCAGGAATTTATCGTATGTAAAACAAATATTGTTTTAACTCCATTAATAATTGATAGCTCGCCAGCACAGATCCTTACCGCATTAAGGGAATTGGAAATTAAGGCTAAGACACTACTTTAAGAAAATATCCCGATGAATAATTAATTTAGCTTCGGTCTATTGAAAACAAAATGAGATTACATCTTAGTTCTAACTTCCAAGTAAGCAAATGTATTCCTACATGACGAGCGTGTGCGCACGGAGAACGCAGCCAGAATCTGAGCAGAGGGAAATAAGCCGGCGATCATTAACATACTGGACGCATAGCCTCTCATTAGGATCACGGAGGATGAATTTCATTACACCGGAAATTAAGGTTACCGTAAAATTCATTCCTATGCAGCAGCCAAAAATTAGCACTGGCTAACCAGTCATGCAATACTCATGTATACACTGGTTAGGGTGGTATAAACCAAAAATTGCCAATGCCAACACCTGTACTCATATTATTCGGACGCAGGAGCGGCTGATGAATACTCACATCCGCCGCTCCCACTCTCACTGATATTAGTGGCAGCAGGTGTCAGCTGATGGGAGTTGTAGTCCCATCTGCTGACACCAGTGACTGGAGGTAAACTTTATACCTCCGATCATAGCTGAGCGCTCACGCTGTCTTTTGGCTCTCTGGCCGGCGGGGATGATTTCACCGCCGATCAGAAACGCTATGCCGGTGTTTCCCACGCTGTCACATAGCGGCTTTTGTGCTGGGTATGTTCCGCTATGTTCGGCGATTAAATTGGCGAATATTGCAAATTCGACGATCGTGAGCCGAACCTAATATTGAAATATTCGCTCATCTCTAGTCCCTACGTCATCCACACAGTGTCCTCGGCATCGTGCTCCTGCACAGGCGCACTTCTCTGAGCTGACCGAGCCTCCTTGACCTTTCCTGGCGCATGCGCACTGCAGTACTTTGCTTTTGCCTCATCAGGGCAGAGAAGAAGTAAGAAAGAGGATGGCATCACAAAAGGAAAGGAGGCACCGAACCAAGACCAACGAGACCTATCGGACCGGACTGACCCACAGGTGAGTATAATAAAAGCTCTTTTTCTTGTCTTGCAGGTTGGGTTGAGGACAGATAAAGGCGGTGATCTTTTCTCATATCGGTCAAACCCGGTGACCGGTTCCCTTTAATCATCCTATTGCAAAAAAAGCAAACAAATATCACAGTTGCATTGTTGCAATAGTCTGGCTAAATCCATAACAACATGCTATATGGTGTTTATAGAAATACGTAGCATACTTATTGCCTTCATTCTGTACTTATAGCCATCATAAACCAAGCCAAGTCCATTTATTATTGTCAACTATCGGTAATTCAGCTCCCCGCTGGGTGCGTGCGCTCATATGCTGCTGGACTTGCTAAGAAAATATTTAGGATAATTTAACTGTCTTCTAATTTGTATACAACGGCAGAGTCCAAAGATTTTTGTACTAAATATTTCATCCCGCAGTTCATGGCGGAAAGTGTTTATATGCAGCCGCCTCTGGTACGTTTATTACAGTAAATAAAAGATCCACAGGAAGTCGCTTCTAAAGAGAGCGGATAATTTTGAAGCTGATAAATCTGACTACAAAAAAAAAAGAAAAAACAAGTGACAGAGAAAAGCCCCCTATTGTACTGAATTCTTTGCCAATTAATAAAGAAAAAAAGACTGAATGGAATTAGAAGTTAATAACCTATGGGCCAGGAGTCCACATGAGTTCCCCGAGGTCTTCTGATCCTAAAATACACAATACATTCAATCTAAAGCGAGCTACAGCATATGAATGTGTGAGAACAATGTGGCACAGACATGTATGCGCTTCACAGAGCTCTGACTGCTGGAAAGATAAAGGATGTTAAGCAATGAGCATGGCTTTTCTAACCTCAGAACATCATACACCACAGTGCACACTTTCTCTCGCTCGCTCGCTTCCTCTATCTCTTTCTCTTGCTCTCTTGCTTTTCCTCTCTCTCTTTCTCGAGCTTCTTCTGTGACTTACTCTCTCTTTCTCTTGTTTTATAGCTTGCTTATCTTTATCACTCTTTCCCTTGCTCACTTGTTCTTTTTCTCTCAAATGTTTTCTCTCTTGCTTCTTTCCCCTTGTTTGCTGGCTTGCTCACTTTTTTGCTCGCTATCATGCTTTTGCACGCTTTTTTTCTTTTGCTTGCGCTTTTCGTTTTCGCTAAGGCCTCAATAACACATCAGTTTTTTACAATCAGTCACAATCCGTCAAAGTTACAAAAAAGCGGATCCAGTGCAAATTGTAAAAAACTGATGCGACGGATCAGTTATTTTTACGGATCCGTCATGTTGCTGAGGTGAACTTTTGAACCTCCTGACATGCGCTTCTGGAGAGAGAGAGAGAGAGAGAGAGAGAGAGAGATTTTTTTATGTGCCAGAACGGCTGTGGGGGTTCCGGACATGCTCTGTTGGAAAAAACGGATCCATCGCCGGAATCCGTCTTTTGACGGATCCTGTGCCCATAGGCTTCCATTATAGCCTATGACAGACGGCGCTGGATCCGTCGCTGTCAGACCATCCGACGGACAAAGATTTTTCGACGGATCCATCAAAAGATGAATGAAACGTGCGGCCATCCATCGCAATCCGTCGCTAATACAACTCTATGAGAAAAAAACGGATCCTGCAGCATCAATTGCAGGATCCGTTATTTTCACAAAATGACGAAATGTGACTGATGGCAAAAAACTGATGTGTGAAAGAGGCCTAACAAGTTTGCTCTCTTTCTCAATTGCTTTTTCTTGCTCTATGTCTTTTTGCTGGCTTGCTCATTATTTTGTTCGCTCTTGCTAATTTTTCTCTATTTCTCTTCCTCTCACACTTTTTCTCGCTTCTGGACTCCTTTGTCCTTTCATTCACCGGCATGCTTTTTCTCATTTTCTGGCTTTCTCTCACTCCTTCAATTGCTTACTTTTCTTTCTACCTTTGTCCTGCTTCCTTGCTCTTTTTCTTTCTCTCACAAGCTTGTGCTCTCTTTTGTTTGCTTTACATTGTTCTCTGTTGTGAATATGCTGGATGCGGCTTCTGAGCTGGGGCTCCCTCCGGTGGTTGCTGAGGGTAATGAACTGATTACTAAATGGCCTTCAGCTGGCGCTGAATGGTAGGATATAAGTGGCCTAAGTTCCCAGCAGTCTTGCCAGTTATCAATTGTTCCTGCTGGTCTTGCTTGAAGCACTGCTAGGTTCCTGCTCTCCTTCAGATAAGTGTTTGCTGTTTTTTTTTTCCCTGTTTGATTTTCATTGCTGGTTTGCTGCTTGCGGTGGACTGCAGCCTGTCCCCTTTTGGGGATCTGGCGCTGCAATTGTGCTCCGTTTTTGTCTGCACTTTTGCTTTGCTCCTTTGTTACTTTTTATTTGCTGAATAGCGTTTGTTACACCAGAGATCTGATTTAGGTGGATGAGATTGTGTGATCTCAGGTTTTTTGGCAATCAGAAGTGTTGGTATTTTTTAGGGTTTTTGTTGGATTGCAGTCAGAATTCTTGCCTGTACTTTTCTGTCTAGACAGATTGGGCCCTAGCGTTTGCTCATTCCATTTTCTGTCTGTGTCCGTGCTTTCTTCTTGTCTAACCGCCATTACATGTTTGGGGGTTTCCTATTTTCTTTGGTGATCTGCTCCAGGGCAGATAGCTTTCATCTTTCTGTCTTTAGGTGTAGTTATCTCTCAGGCTGTGACGAGGCGTCTAGGATCAACGTAGGAATGCTCCACGGCTACCTCTAGTTGTGTGGTTAGTTCAGGGTACTGCAATCCAATAGGTTCCAGCCTCTCTGGTGTATTACCATTGTTGCTATTTCTCCTCAGTTACCGAAACATAACAGTTCTCTTGTTTTTCTTTGTCACTCTTTTGATCGCTTGATTGGTCTTTCTCGTTTTCTCCTACTTGATTTTTCTCACTCCCTCGATTGCTCTCGTCTGATCAGTTTCGTCCGCTCACTTGCTCTCTCTTTTCCCCTCAAAATGCTATACTTTATATTGCAGACATTTTGTTTTGAAACCCTCTTCCACATGTAGTGAAAAGAATTAATACTAGATGCCTATTATCGCATGGAATTTACAGCAAAATCTTTAGAATGCAAGTTTTGCACATAACCTGGGATTAAAGAACGTCATGAATTGAGAGTTCACAATTTACTATTTTTAATCTGTTAAACCAATAGCTAAGACTTAATTCACATTGTGCTTTTCCTCTTTATTGGGGATGTGAGTTAAGACACAGGAAATAATGTGCTGCTTTGGGTCAATCCCACTAAGACTTGAGGCAGTAAGGATTAGAGTTGAGCGAAACAGGTCATTCATTTTCAAAAGACGCCGATTTTCGCCAAAGTCGGGTTTCATGAAACGAAACCCAAC
>VIAB01000588.1:100600-116616 GCA_009801035.1 Oophaga pumilio
TATGTTTAATGAAAGCCATAATGACATTTGGGATGGGTCATAACTTATGACTCATAAGACAGATCTGAACACTGCTCAACAGACGCTACATCAAGAATAAATCTACAAGAGAGTCAGTCAAAAGAGACTATTGGAACTGGTGAAGATCACTAACATGGGTGTAGCCATAATGGGTACAGGGGATGCAGTCGCACCAGGGTCCAGGAGTCTATGGGTGGCTTAAAAGTTCCCTTTGACTCATATGTTTAGGCCAACATTATTAGAGATGTGTTATAGTTGACGACCCTATTGAAGATTCTGCATTGAGGTCCAACAGCTTAAAGCTACACCACTGATCACTAGACATTGAAAGTCCCTGAGCGATTGCCTTGAATGGTTTTCCGATAATGCAGCCATTGTAAAATTCAAGCCTTCTACGTTCTCCTTAAGCAAAGCTCTACATATGAGCATATTAATTATTACTTACATCTGCCCTTCTCCAAAGCATGGTCCTTCATCTTTTTGCGTCACCAGAAGTTTGTGACCAGCTTTAAAAATTCCTTATTGATGTGATTGTGCTTTCACCATGTTTTTTTCCTTCCCGCTAGCAAATAAAGGAATATGCATGTGTTGAGGCCGCATTGTGTAAATGTCAACGCTTGAAACGGCTTTTGAGTTTCTTGTGAATAGGACACAGTGACATACTGTGCTGTCTGGAAGTATTAACAATACTTTGTACAGAAAATACAGACGCATAACTGAATTTTTTTTCACACTATTCACTGTATATTTCCAACAGTTAACTCTCAAAGCTGCGAAATAATTCACTGGCGAGAAAGAAATGCATTTTCCATGACCTGTTCTGTGTGGTATAAACATGCTGTGGGAGGAAGCTATCTTCTTTTACTTTGGTATTGTTGTATAATTATTTGTTCGTTCCTATAGAAGTCTGGATGTAGGTATCAGGTAGGTCGAGGCTAAACAGAAGCAATGGGAAGCTTGACCCGTGCTCTTTGAAGTCAATCTCCTGCGGAACGGTCTTTGGTTTAAGAGTTGTGTACGCTTTCATTAACTCCCGTGAGAGCCTACATTTATAGGGTAGGTGTTCAAGGTGAAAAGTACTGAATAATTAGGCCGTATTGTGAACAGTATAATACCATTGAAAGTCAAGAGAAGTATTAACCACACTTATCGACAACCAAATAAAGACCATTTTATAGCGTCCAAGCTCGTGATGGAAGGTCAATATGTTATTCTTCATGACTAATCTCTTCATTTACTGTATACAACCTTGTTAAGAATATTTTTCCCCCTCCAGAGTCCAGACAACATGGGATCATGATACTTTTTTTCCTAATTATTTTTTCCTTTTGATCTAATTTTATATTTGAAACTATTTAAAAATGCAATTTAATTCTGGGTCCTGCCCTAGTCTATTTTTGCACGCAACAATGTGAACTACAGGGGTTAGTGACCACCTTGACTGGGTACACCCCGTCACAGAGTGATGGCCTTTACGCTGTTTTGATCAAAATAGTGGTGATGGGTGGGTAGTCCTGCTCTTTTCGGTGA
Organism: Oophaga pumilio; assembly: GCA_009801035.1. Taxonomy (NCBI): domain Eukaryota; kingdom Metazoa; phylum Chordata; class Amphibia; order Anura; family Dendrobatidae; genus Oophaga; species Oophaga pumilio. Next base: position 102,152 of record VIAB01000588.1, read on the forward strand.
TTTGGGTCTCCTGGCTCTGCTCACCAAAAGAGCTGGCTCTTTGGATCCTAAATGGATCCCTATTAAATATATGTTCACAAAAGGTAAACACATATTTAAGATGACCTTAATGCGTCCAAAACCCACCCACCCACTGCTGACACTCCGCCTACTTACAGTTAGCCAATTAAATTGATGATTGGGCGGAGTTTGGTTTGGGTAGGCGGGGTTATGTCTACCAAACACCAGAATTTTACGCCCAGTGAGAGCCATTTAGTGAATTTAGTGGCTCCCAATGGGGTGCCGGCTCCAATCGTTCACAGCAGAGAGACGGCTCTTTGTCTCGATTCTTTCTCCAAAAAATAGTGTCAACTAAGCAGCCTATGTTATTTACAATACAAATACCACAAAATTATGTATTGTTACTATTGACTTACTGCAGGGTATTTGCCCATTTGTTTTTATCCTAGGTTCTGTCTGTTAAACGGTCACAGTGTGAATGTGCACTTAGAAATTGTGCTTATATCATTATGTGTGCTGGCCAATTTCTTTGGTTTTAATTTAGTTTCTTGTACTTTTTACAGACAGGGGTACGGCTCCCCCTTTTTGGGCTGTGCATTCTATATAGCTTTTCCACGGGCAGGTTTAGAAACAGTTCGGTCTTGTATCTACTCTGCCAGATCTATTTTGAGGCCTGCCGTCACATAGCGAGGTGAACTACAAGAGTTAGGGACCATCCTGATTGGATACATCTTGTTGCGGTGGGATGGCTTTTACGCTCTTTTAATCAAAATAGTGTTAACTAAGTGCCCTATATAACATGTACTATTACTATTTACTTATTTACTTACCACAGGGCATTTGTTCATTTGTTTTTATCGTAGGTTCTGACTATTTAAAAATTCTTGAGAAAAAAATCATGATATTTTGAATTTTTCTCCTAAAAATCTGCTCAATTTTTCCTACCCTATTTTTTTATTTTCTGATTGAACACATTTTACATTATGATAAAGCACAGTGATTTTGCCTGATTTGCTTTCTAATAAAAGTCAGAAATCAATTGATTGTCTTCTATGGGACAGTGTACTGAGCATGCTCTGTGACATGTGCAGAGATCACTGTGCAGGGAGGGGGAGGAGGAGCTAACTCTTAATTATCTATTGTCAATGGGGTGATCCGGTGATATCTTCTTCATGTTTATAATAGAAGTTTTCCTACTTGTTAGTCCCATTTACAAACCGATAGCCATGGCGAAAGTCAAAATGATTGATAAGGAATAGGATCTGTTTAAACTAGCCAACGGGTTGCACTAAATGACGCTCTCTGAATGATCTGCAATAGATGATTCAGTATTCATTGGCTGCCAGTTTTCTTTGCAGTGCAGGTGGTCTTACTACTGCCAATGATGATCTTTTGGGCAAACTAAATAGATTATTTTTGAACGTTTCGCTCCTTCATCAAGTGATCGGCAGCCTGTTTACACCGCATGATCATCATGAAATGAGAATTGCTAGCTACGCTTGCTTCACGGTAATTTTGCAGTGGACGCGACAAATTTTTTCTTTCATAAATCCGGTAATTTTTTTCCTGAAGTGGCTCCATCGAAAGCTTAGTAGTCATTTTCGCGGTGGCTCCATCGACAGCCTCTTTCTTCTACATGTATATATAGTGTGTGGGTGGTTTCCAAGCAAAGCCACCTAAAGAATGAACATGTTATTTCTTTTAACCGCTTCATGAACATGTGCACAGTAATGTCATTTTTACATTGAAGCGCATGATTTTAACTGTTTTGGGCATTTTATCAGGAGGAATCCACCTGAAAAAGATGTGTGAACATACCCTAACCTTGGGTTATAGTTTGAAATTCATTTAGCCAAGGCTCACAAATTCATTGCTTTACCTTTCGACAGATTTTTAGACACATATCACTTACATTTGTGAAGATTAAACAAATCTTTTCGACTATTCAAATAAAATCGATGGTAAAATTTCATGACAGATGTCTTTTGAAATTAAAATTTGGAGGAATTTTTAGAACATTAAGGCAGTGAAAGGGTATTTAAACTAATGCTTAAATGAAGTGTGATGAGGCATGAAAGTCTACTCAGGGTTTGTGAAATATGCCATTTCAAGCATTGAAGATCATTGATAAAAGTGAATGCTCTTTTCCAAAGCTCACACTCACCAGAATACTAATTACTCACCATCTGTTGAAGATTCAAGACTAGGACTCAGATCCACCTGACCATCACATCGTGTCTCTTTTCCATAGGATACCCACTGTTTGCAAAATATCTAAAGAATAGTAAATTTATTCACATAAATATAACAACGTAAACCTATGTTATTGACTACTGTTAGATGGCATACAAATGCGATACATGAGTTAAAAAATATACAGAAAGAATGGATAGTTAAAAATAATAATAAAAGAATGTATACCGAGCGGCCCTAACCCTTGTGATTCCAGTGCCAGCCAACTGTGATCTTTGGTGAGACAGGAAGTGATGACATCCCTTTAATCGGTCACCTGAAGGCTGATTAATGTGTTTGTCTACAGCTGTTGGTGACTGGAACAGGATGTCATTGGATATACCTGTGGGCAAAATGCTCCACAAGACCCTGATCCAACAGTCACGGTGGGACTCCATGGTACCCCAAGTTCCTACTGCCTGCTGGGATCCTAGACACTTCTTCCAATTAGTAAGACTCACTATGTTATGACTTCTGATTAGTAGAACCAAAGACCTCATGGCTACATCATGATGTTGTATGGCCTACTTAACTGACTTAGAAGAGGTGCCTCGGCTGCCAGAAGGTGCTAGGAAGTTGTGAGTGCTTCTTTTGATTCTTACTATGTCATAACGTCATGTTGCCTACTAATGAGAAGACACCTCCAGGAATCCGAGATGTAGTAATATGTTTTCAGTGCTTCTTCTGATCATGACTATGTCATAATGTCGTGGGGCTTACCAATCAGAAGAGGCCCCAAGGATGCTGGTTGGCAGTCAGAAATTCACATTGCTTTGGTCTAGGGATCATGAAGTACTGACATGGCACTTGGATGAGTGTCCTTCAAATCATTTTGCTAAACTCTATTAAGCACCACAGTAACCTAAGCTGGAGACATGAAGGTTAGAGTGGGCAAGTACACAATGTTTTATTAGTTTTAAAACTTCCCTTATTAAGCTCTGCAACCTCTTTAAGTAAAATAGGCAAGGCCTAGAACTTTTAGGCGTGAAAATTTAAGACTAGATCCATCTGATAAATTCCACTGGGATCTTTTGACGTAATTATATTTATTCCTATAATAGAAGGGAGGAGGAGCACCAATGGCCTTCTGACCGCATGACTGAAGGTCAAATTTTAGTGATGACCTCACGGCCATTTTATAAGTTACTCCGGAGGGAGGCTCTTTGTCTTTGGATCTCTCAAGAGCCAAGTGGTTCATCCCACCTGCTCAACCTACATATGTCAAAGATTTTTGGAGGACTTCTCTATCTATTGATAAGAATTATATTGCCATGCCTTCAAGTCTACTCTGGGCCATTGTTGTAGTTGTGAAAAATCAGTACTAACCAGACGTGAGGGAGACCATGATGATATGGGTAAACATACTCGATACTTGTAGCTCTTAGGGTAGGTAAATTAGAGGTTCATCATGACTCTAGCATTAAGGATCTTACATATATCTGAATCTGGCCTTCAATGCAAATTATTTAAAGATACTATTATATTAACTATTTAATACAGTAAATCTATGAATTTACATTTTGGGGAATTGATTAATTTGATAAATATAGGGCTTTTAGCTAAGTTCCTTGAATATTGTTGTAGATGATCCTCATAAATACAGAACTTGAAATACAAGCATTACTTTTCGATTCGATATTTCTAGGACATTTTTCATGTATTCTGACTTATGGAACTGCAGTTGTTATAAGCTGTTTCCATAGAAACTGTCTACATAAGGCCACAATAGAGCTCATCATACCTGTCAATGTTCTAAAGCATTTGGAAATATTTAGTGCACATTCTCAAGCTGAGAAAATTTACCCGATTTTGGCATAACGCAATGTATTTGGACCGAAAACAATGTTACCTACTCACTGCTTAAGTTTAGGTCTGTATTTATAGGTAAATTGCTCCCATATTTACAACTAGGATCAACACCAGACAAACTTGGGCAAATACTGGGGCTCATTGGAGGAGGGAAGGTAGAAGTGAATAGTCATGTTCTACTCTTGTCAAGCTAAGGGTCATCTTAGACTGCCCTGCCCACCCGCGACCATTGTGGAGGCTCCACCATTGAGAATCTGTATCTGAAACACATGATTGGAACGCATTTTTGTCTTGTAATTTATAGTATTTATTCTGTAAAGTCATTCTTTTAGAATTGTCTATATTGCCTGTTCTCCCTTTTGCCATTTCTCGCAAACCAATTGTATTGTCATTTCTCCACAAAGCTGTGTGTTACGTATCTCATATATTTATTTTGTTTGGGTTTGTTTCATAAGAGGTGTGCTGGGTGGGTTGATGTTCCTCCTTAAAAGTTATGGAAACACTGATTCACTTTGGAAAAAGTGGCTTCCTAATTCAGGGATGGCAAATGTACTGTAATAGTGCTAATTGACTTTAATCACTTGGGGGAAACATGCTAGATTGTTAAAAAGTCTATTTAAGAGGTAAAAGGTTAGTGTACTTTAATAAACAAACATATGAGATACTTTGCCCATACTTGGGACATTCTGCTGTCAAATATATCAGCAGCACTTCCTGCACACCAACACAATCTCATTGTCTCCTTCACAAGGCAGTGCACAGTGCTGGCTGTTACTCCTTTTCCAGATCATCTTTCTAGGAAGTGGTAGCTCTTTTCTGGCAACTTGTACACTCTTGCAACACTGTTATTGCATTACGGTTCCTAACACACAGGCATTTGTCTCTTGATGTCACGGATGTGGAAATTTTTTTGACACTCATGCATCAGCACTCAGATGCTTCTTGTTTAGCAATCTTCACAGTCAGGAATACGCATTTATGATCCCATCTGCTTTGCCTAATTGTCATGCTTGTTGGTGGACTACACTCTTCATTCACAGGAATAGGCCTCTATGCTTCTCTCTGGGGCACCAATCCTGTCCATCTCTCTGTAATGATGGTTCTAAACTTTGCCTCCTGGTACAGACTAAAACACCTGTATTGAAGGATCAAACTTCCTACATTCCTAACTAGTTTCTTGGGGTGGTTCACCAATTGTAAGATATTACTCAACCATTACTTCCTAGCTTTCTGTTTGGGTTACTTTCTATTGTATGTGACTCCCATCTGAGCTCGAGCAACATAACAGAAGACATTCTGCTACTGTATATGCACATTCCCAATGTCTCTGTATTTCACACAAACATTCTGTACGTTAAAGGGGTTTCTGGGACTTTACAATTGATGGCCTATCTTTAGGATACATCATCAAAGTCTGATCGGTGGGAATGGACAGCTGTTACCGATGTCAGCGACAGATAGAACTTCTCAGTTATGGAGCTCCACAGCACAGCTCCATTGACTGTATAGTGACCACAGCCGGGTGCTGCCCATCCATCAACTATTCTAATCAATAAGGGCAAATGTGTAGTACTCGACCATGGCCACTATTTCATCGACAGAGAAGTGCAGCTCTGCAGCTGATTTGTTCCAGTTTCCAATGACACTTGTAACAACTGATCAGCTTGGGTGCCAGGTGTCACACCCCTGCCGATCAGAAATTGATGATCTATCCTAAGGATTGGCCATCAATGGTAAAGTCGCTGACAACCCTGTTAACTGTATATGCACAGCATTTATCAATACAGACATCACTCCTGTTCTTCAATGGCCTGAAGGATGTTGCAGGCAGCAGGTTCACACTCAGCACATTTGACAGATGTGACAGAGTCTGGAGACGCCGTGGAGAGTGATCTGCTGCCTGCAACATCCTTCAGCATCACCGGCTGGCAGTGGGTCAGTAACGATGTGGGGTGACATTTCTTTGGAGGGCCACACAGCCCTCCATGTGCTTGCCAGAGGTAGCCTGACTGCCATTAGGTACCGAGATGAGATCCTCAGACCCCTTGTGAGACCATATGCTGGTGCGGTTGACCCTGGGTTACTCCTAATGCAGGACAATGCCAGACCTCATGTGGCTGGAGTGTGTCAGCAGTTCCTGAAAGATGAAGGCATTGAAGTTATGGACTTGCCTGCCCGTTCCCCAGACCTGAATCCGATTGATCACATCTGGGACAGCATGTCTCGCTTAATCCACCAACGTCATGTTGCACCACAGACTGTCCAGGAGTTGAAGGATGCTTTAGTCCAGGTGTGGGAGGAGATCCCTCTGGAGAACATCCACAACCTCATCAGGAGCATGCCCATGCGTTGTAGGGAAGTCATACAGGCACGTGGAGGCCACACACACTACTGAGCATCATTTTGACTTGCTTCCACTTTAATTTTGTCTTGTTTTGATTTTCATTTTGACTTGTTTCGACTTTCATTTTGGGGGTCCCTCCAAATCCAGGCCTCCATTGATTCAAAAATTTGATTCCCATTGATGATGTTAGTGTGATTTTGTTGACAGCACATTTAACTTTGTACAGAACAAAGTATTCAATTAGAATATTTCATTCATTTAGATCTAGGATGTGTTATTTGAGTGTTATCTTTATTTTTTTGAGCAGTGTATTTAGCACCAGAGGATGGTAATTTTGAGAAATGCACTCATAAAGGAACATATGCAATGTTATGCCTTATAAAATACACTGGTCATCCCAGTATATAATACGGAATAATAACCCAATGCTATATGCATTTATAAGCCTATTGATCCCCGCTCGCTATGGCAGCAGGTCTAATTGTGACATATTTAGTCCATAATATCCACCCTTGACCTCTCAATACTTTTCCATAGCTATTTTCATCTTCCTAAAATTATAGGTTAAGACATAGCGCAATGACTGAAAGCGTTCTTTAAATAAGAAGCGGCGCTCTTTATTCCCGTATTTTTTCCTGTCCATCAAACAAGAATGAGTTTTGTGAGTTCGCACAATAACAGAGTAACGCTGCTCCTCGCTGAGATATTGTATTACATTAGAATACACATTTCCTAATAGACTCAAATGACATGTTGGTCTCGCAGTGCAGTGAGAAGTTGGAGGTGGCTGTTGGACACATATTAATATATGTCATATAGTGGTGAATGTTCTCGTTCTGTTGACCTATGCCGCCTCTAATCCAGTTTTTGCTGCATTTCTTTTTCTTTTTTTATTTTTCTTGCCTCATTTTAAATAATCCAATATGATAATTTCTGCAATTTCGACAAATAATGAATACCAAAAACGGGTTAGAATTTTTAAAGAGGCTACAAAGCAAATCATTTTAGTAAAAGCACAACACTTGAGATGATTTCTTTTTTTTTAGCAGATTCCAGATGTAAAAATATTTTCCATATATTATTTTGCTGTAGGGTTTTGGACTTGATCAGATTTTATGACATCTAAAATTATTACTATTACCAGCCTTTGGCTCGGTCTCAAGCCACGTCAATGATGGATAAACATTCTGTAAAAAGATCAATCTTGTGTAAGCCTAGATAGGTCCAACAGAGTCTTCTCCAACATTATCTTGATTGTATAAAGCCATCGGGTTGCTGGTCTTCCTCTTCTCCTTGTTCCTTCTATTCTTTCGACCATTATGTCCTTCTCCAGTGATCGCTTTCTTAATATGATGTGTCCAAAGTAGGCAAGTCGTAGCTCGGTGATCCTTCTTTGAATTACATGTCTGGCTTGATTGGTTCCAAAATTGATGTGTTTGTTCTTCTTGCCATCCATGGTAGTGATAGCATCCTTCTCCAGTACCACATTTCGAAGGCATTGATTTTTCTTCTATCTTGTTTCTTTATCTTCTGGGTTTCGCATCCATATGTTACTACAGGAAAAAAACAAGCTATGTACGAGCCATGTATTCGTCCCAGTGGAATGTTTCTTGATTTGAAGACCATGTCCAAGGACTTCATTCAAGCGAACTAATTCTTACATAAACTCTTTATTCAAAGGGAATGTAGAACTAATAAATATTTTTTTTAATAATAAAAACAAGATGTTCAATCATATTTTTCTTTACTAATTTCTCTCTGTTTTCTGATCATACATTTTTCTAAAATTCTTTAATTCCTTACATGCTTAGGAAGGCAGATTTCTTGTCCGATCTGCTGGTCTACTCTGGGTACAGTGGTTTAGATATTTACTTTACAACAGACGCTTAGGCAGGCTGGGCATACACATTAGATGGTTGTCAGCAAAAAGTTCATTCGGCCACCCGACATCTCAGCCGCTTCTCCTTTATGCTGGAGAGCTCATTTGGCTGTGTTCTCTAAGAGAAAGCCATCGGCTGATACGTTGGCCAGCAGCTTACATCATGGAGAACAATGCAATCGGCAGTCTGAAAATGAACATGCCTGATTGACATCTCTCCTGACCATCTTTGGCTGGTTCCCCCATACACATTGAACCATTGATATCGGCGGGTTTGGCCGACATACAGTAAGTCTAATGTGTATAGTCAGCTTTAGGTGTCTGAAGCTGAATAATCTGACTTTTAAGGCCTCATTTAGATGTCTGTTTAGTGCTATCCGCGATTTTCATGGATCACCCTCATACCTGTGATAGTCCGTGGGGCCATTCACATGTCTGATTCTTTCATCAGACTGGGCGATCCAAGGAAAATATCAGAGACATGTTTGATTTTGATCCAAGGGTCGGAATTTTTTTTTCATTTTGTCCACGTACAAGAAAATCGATGACACTCGTACCATACTTTGATCAAACTACTTTCATCAGAGTCTGATTAGAATAATTGGTCTGATTCTTTTCGTATGTGAAATAATTGGACATCTGTATGAGGTATAAGATGGGGTGTTTCAGGCATGCTCTGTCATCTATGCAGTGGTCACTATGCAATCAGAAGGAGGATGGAGGAGTAGCTAATGTCAATAGTGCATCCTGTGTTTTCTGCCACCAGTCTTGTAATAAACATGTTACAAAATAAGAAAAATTGGAAGTTGAAGGGGAAAAAAGAGGAGAAAAAGTAATATAATTATAGGGTGGAAGTATAAAAGATAACCGTTATTAAATTTTAAAATCACTACACTGAGTATTTATCATGATAAAAGTTCTGACGAAGTGCAAATCTATATTAATTTAAAGCCGGGCTCAGACGAACCTATGAAAAATCTTCCAATTTGCATTCAGAAAACTCAGATGACTTTCATCCTGATTGTTATCTGTGTGCCATCTATTCTTATCCAACTTCTGTGTGTCCTTCATTTTTACATTCATTTTTATACATAATTTTGCAAATTATTAATTTTCATATTTCCCAGAGAAGTATTGCGGCTTAAAAGTCTCCTCACCTCGGCATGTCAGGATTGACATATCACTCTCCGCAAGGAGAAACATTACCCCTTGGATCCTATACATAATTCCATTTCCTAGGTTAATAATGAGAATATAGATATAAATCGTATGCAGTATAGTTGATCCATATGTGATCTCATTTTTTTTTTGCATATTCTTAGACTTAAATGAGCGAGTATCGTCCGCAACTCAGAAAATATTAGTGCATACTGTGATTTTTTTTTTTCACATGGACACTTGGTAAAAAAACCTGTCATCTAAACTGCTCTATTGATTTACATAGGTCTGTATGTTGGCTGGTTCTTGCTCAGACAGCACCAATTATTATACGCTTGTCTGAACAAACCCTAAAGGTGGTATTGGGATAACAGCTGTAGTCCCCCGACAATCAGTGTACATACCGACCACTACATGTGAGGGACCAAACAGGCAGGGAATAAAAATATACATCATAGACCAAATTTATAAATAGTAGATTATGTGTATCCTGGACATTGGCAAATATTACAAATAAAGTTATAAAATTAGAATGGCGCAAAAACGAGTGGTAAAAAATATAAGAGATACTTTTATATGTAGTAATAAACACATCCAGATTTTGGTCTGAACATATTTATATTGTATTTGTGCCTTTATAATGAATTCCAGGAATGGCAGTGTAGTTAAAATAAGATGCCTTCAGGAGAGGAACTTATGTGCCCAAATTGATATAAAGTATGCCTAGCAAGGAGCAGACGGTGCAGTCGACCATAGATTCTCTCATCCGATCTGAGTGTGATTTTGAGCTCTAAGAGCCGAGTGCTATCCGATGTTTTATTAAGTAGTACTTGGACCAATGTTATACTATGGGTCAGTGCCGACCAGTGCTTTTTTTCTCATTCGGCATAAGAAAACAATCACAGCATATTGCGAGTGCATCCGATACAGATCATGGGAACTCATTAAAGTCTATGGGTGCATATGAAACATCGAACTATACTGGGATGTGATCCGAGTGAAGTCTGAATATCGTTGACACAGAGAATGGAGAAGATGGAGAAATTAAGTTTTCCATCTTCTTGACAACTGCTTCGAGAATCTGATCACAGTAAGTTGACTCGTGTCAGAGTTTGATCCGAGTGACCTAAGCATAATTGATCCGATTCTCTCGCATAAGAGAATCGACAGCCATGTGACCCCAGCCTTAAAGTGACTCAAGACCGATGGGCAATTTCTTGTATAGATGTACTGGCTATGAAAGAAGCGGTGTGTTTCGCCGGGCTCACCAACTACTTCCAGGGGTATCAGAGTTAGGACTAGACCAGTGAGGGACTCAATCTTATTTTTAATCATCTGCACAGAATATAGATATTTATCACGTGGGATAAGAGCCTGCATTTACGTATAGGGAAATTACAGGTTTGGGGGAGATGTATTAGATGCCACTTTTTCCTAATAATATATATCTCAAAGTTTCATAAACTCATCGGAAGCAATAATTCATTAAAAATAAATATAACGACTTGAGTACTTGTATTTATAATATAATGGAAATCTACAAATCCATTGTGCTCATCTCTCTATTTACCTGCAGTCTGTAAGCTGCACACTTGAATGAAGCAGAAGTGCAGTACCAGCCACAGCCATGAATAAGAGAGGCACTGTATCTTATCTCAGACCACCCATTATGGTGAACAGGGCCATATGTACAGATGGCAGTGCCATGGTGTGAGATGGAGCATTTGTTATCTATCAGAATATTATCACTTTGGTCTCAAATTCCTCTGTATAGAAGATGATGAAATTCACACTTACACCTTTAGAACATTTCGTTCAGTTTTAACATAATGATCATTTTGCCAGATGTGCTTTTTACTTTTTATCATGGTATGTCGTTCTCCATATAGCCGTGTATACTCACGTTCGATACCCCCTCTTTCAAAACCATTGGCAAAATTCATTCCGACAGCAGCTGGGATATTAAAAATAAAACATTGCCTTGCACTATCAAAAATAGCAAATGTGACTAAAGCGAGATGAAGATATAAGTGGAGACAATGATATTGTGCCTATCGAGAGGGTTTAATGGATGGAGGGATGGAGGCAAGCCAAGAAATATGATCCTAATGGAGATCAAGATTTAGTTTGTCTATTTAAATCAAAGTGGAAGAACTAATATCTTTCATTTGGAGTTATTACATGCCAAGTGGTTACTCAGCTCGAAGAATTCTTGGGGATGGGCCTATTATCATTAGTTTATATTCCCTCTCCCTGTTCTGATGGACATCCAATGAAAAACGGTGGAAGATGCGGGCAGGGAACAGGCTATAAGAGGTATTAAAAACTGAATCTGGATTAATTCTATGTTCTCTCGGATAAGCAGCTGTACTAAAGTCCTTGTGATCCATGAAATAAGCTGTCAGGAAAATATGAAATGTGACACACTTGCAAGCTGCTATTTAATTCCTCTCTGATTTGTAAAGAACGAGAACACGCCGTGAAATATATTTGCCGCGGTTTTTATTATTTAGCTGTCTTCATTTTTTTATTCAATGTGCTAATGAAACAAGAGGTTCAAAAGTAGATAGCGAGTCCAGATTGGAAAGTAATGATCCTGCAATCATTAATGCGAAAGGTTACTTGTTGGCGGTGGCATTTGTAGTTGTCGTGCACCGAGGTTACTTCGGGCAGTGTTTATCCGGAACTGCGGGGTAGGCTGTAGTGTTGTGTTGTTATATCAGACTATAACTCGTGTCCTACAAGTGCGACTGATTGTTACTCGTTTGTCTCTGCGTGCCTGAAGTCATCGCTTGTTCTGTATCTACAATTTTATGCAGCGCTGTACATTGAATCTATTGGGCTTAAATTATCTTCGGAAGACATCTGATCATTTCATGTACCTCAGTACCTGGCACATGTAGAGGTAGTGAGTTGTATAAGATCCTAAGAAAATTTTAGTTTCTAAGTTAGTTTATAGGTAATGGATGTAAACTGTTACTGTGAAGCACCATGATTCATAAACATTACAGAGGATCTTTTGGGACAACCGTTGACTACATGCCCTATTATGGCTGATTTTATGGAACATGTGGATGACCAGGAAAAAGGGTCTCTACATTTGACTTTAAAAGTTAGGACCCACTGAGAGGTTCACCATGACGTGACTATGGGCCTAAGAACCTCGTGTTCCGTTATGTATATTTTTGCCTAGCGGTATTAAATCAATGTATGATTTTTTGGAGTTGCGGACCATGCTTTTTTTTAGCTTATTTAACTTTTTATGCCTTCAGCCTCCAAAAATAATGCTGTCACATATAGCCCACATTTAGAATCATAGAATGGTAGAGTTGGAAGGAACCTCCTGGGCCATCTGGTCCAACCCCCTGCCCACCATACAGTGGCAAAATTACATTCAGGTTACATATGATTCTCCGTAAACAGCCCTCACAGAGCTACCATATACGTTTCACATAATAAAACAAATACTTTCTCAAATAATACCACCATATTACACTGAATAATACAGTGTTATTTAATTTCCTCATGAGGCTTCTTTCCTTTGGTGAGCCACTAAAAATTAAGAAGCCTACTGTTACTCAACTGTCCTCGCTCAATCACTGGTTCTTAGTTCCTTCCCAATATGCAGTTCAATTTGTGCAAGTCCAAGTTACTTTAGAGACAAATAATGATGGGTGAAACCGAACGGTAATGTTCGGGGTCCATATAGGACACCTAGTGTCCTTGTACGGATCCCTAACTTGTATTTCTCCCGAAAGTCCATGTAACTGTTCGGCAGCACGAACAAGGCTTATTGAAAGGCTGCAGTGCAGTCAATCAACAAGCTTTTCCGATGTGGGCACTTTCGGCTCAATCACAGCCATGTTATGTATTGGCCTTAATGATGTCACCACCAGTCATACGCAGGCACGTTTTCACGCTCAGCTCAGTGTGACATGGTTGCCGGGCTGGGCGATAAAGTTTGTCACCGCTCAGCAATGTAACCTGGTGTGGCAGAGTTCGGGATCTGTGTGGTATATCAGCATTTTGGATTATCAGCAGAAATTCGAGAATAACTTTGATTTTTAATTATCATTTTTACATGAATAAATGAGTAAAAGTTCGTTATTGTGGGTAAGTGTTTTGTTCAATTAACCAACTTTTTTTCTGTGTGTCTTTCCTATTTTGTATTATGGGGTTGGAAATGGGGGCCCCTGATAGATGCTTCTCCACTACTAACCCCTGGGCTTGGTGTCAGGGGGCATAAAACATCCAACAACAATCCCAAAACTATTACCCCACTTGCCAATGAACCAGAGCAAGTTGTAAGAGTCAGGCACAGCACCAGAGTTGGCACATCTAATGGATGCACCTTTTCTGGGTCGGCTGTGGGCTGCTATTTTTAGGGTGGGGGCCAACATTCATGGCCCTTTCCCCATCTGAGAATGCCAGCCCCCAGCTGTCTGCTTTAGCTTGGCTGTTTATCAAAAATAGGAGGGACCAGAAGCTGTTTTTTTTTAATTATTTATTTAAATAATTTTGAAAAACAGTGTGTCAACCTCTCTATTTTTGATAACCAGTCAAGAAAAAGTTGATAGCTGGAGGCTGCAACCTGCAGCTGTCAGCTTTACCTGTGCTGGTTAGCAAGAATAGAGTTGACCCCATGCCATTTTTTCTTTTATTTATTATCTAAATACATATACAGTAAACTAAATGTGCACTGCATTCATTTTTATATCACACTGACATCTTTATTACTATGCACAGGCGCTAGCTAGTGAATGCTCTTATCAGTATCGCCTGCTCTCACTGCTGTCAAACTAGCCAAAAAGGAAAATTCCATGGCAAAATAACAATGAACTTTATTCATTACAAATACACAGACAACAAAACCCAATTAAAAAGGTAAAAAGGTTAACTGCAGAGACTGATAAAAGTGGAAATTATGCAGCAGATTTCTGTGCCCTGCGAATAATGTGCTTGACAGCATATATAAATATAAACTAACAAATATGCAAAACTAAGAGATACAGTACAGACCAAAAGTTTGGACACACCTTCTCA
>VIAB01000588.1:138500-153903 GCA_009801035.1 Oophaga pumilio
ACTGTATATGGTTAATTAGATTGCCTCTGTTTGGGGTGGGATTTTTGCAGTTGGGTTGGATTAGAATAATTTTCACCCTAGTGCAAAATTTATTTTTAGCCCCAAACGTAAAAAACAGTAAAAAAAAAGAAGGTAGACAACTCCTTTAAATGATATCTAAATCATCTGACGAGAAGTTCAACCGGCATACAGCTAGAATCCACTTCTTGCACATTAGTGCATCATCTTTGTACCACCTCCAGTTTTTTCATCAAGACCCGTGTATAGTCGGAGCTTTGATCTCAGTGAAGCATCTCAGCATACTGACCGCATTACTGTAAGTCTCCTCTCTCCCTCGCACTAATTAAAAGAGACCCAAGGTGAGGAGCAGTCTGTTTTTTAACAAGATTTAATACATCATTTATTGTTGAGTTAAAGTTTCCTTTCAACTTCGCTTCTTCTTTGAAAGAAATGATTAATGTTCTGGATAATCAGTTGTCTAGCCTGAAATATAACTAGATCCTATCTCATCTGATGGCAAAAGAGGCGGAAATTAGAAGTCCAGAGAATCGGTTATAAATGAACCTTTTCATTTTTTTGCTTGCTGCAAATTCATATTCTAAATTTCATACCAATTTATTCCTGACATTTTTTTCTTTGTGTCTCCCACCAAAGTTCATGTCGGAACTGAAGTCTGTGTGTCCGTGCAAACTGATATGCCTTCTAAAAATACGGCATAAATTTATAATAAACGCGTCTGGTAGATTGAAACATGGGAAATAAATGTAGATGAACAAATTTAGATTACCGATAGCAAACTAAATACGAATATAAATGTGAACCATGCGCCCAAGAGTCTACAATCCATAAGGAAATATGGGGTAGCCAAAAAGGAAAACTTTAGAGATGAGAGATAACGATTCTTCAGATTCTTCAAGTACCGTTAATTGAATTTGTTTTGAGTTTCACAAAACAGTTGGGATTTGCCAGAAACCCAATTTTTAGGCTTGAGTTCTGCAAAATGGAGACCGGCTGGCCACCTTTTTGGTGGATTCTTTTTAGGACTGAGAATAAGATTTAAAAAAACGTAGACTCACCTCTCAATGGCCCTCACATGTTCCCCGGTCCAGCATCTTCCATTTTTACAGTGCTCTTCGGTGGGAACTAGATCTCATTTGACATCATGATGTCACAGGGTGATGCACATCATGATGTTGTTTGAGACCTGCTCAGTAACATCATGGTGTTGATGGACATCTAGTGACTTCACAACGTTGCATGATGCCTAGTGAGTGCAAGAGGTGCCAAAGAGCACTGAAGATGAAAGAGCAGACTGGAAGGAGCTAGTCGTGTAGAGTACTGGGTGGAGAACTGTGTGGAGTGACAGATGAGCAAAGTGAGTGTAAGTTTTTCTTCAACCTAAACCGTACAATTATTATATTCTGGGATCTGGAGACATGTCTGAGCTTAATAATGCACAATCAATTCTCATTGAATAAATTTGATGCAAATCAACTTTCCTACTCAATTTGAGCAAATTTGCCGAATTTGAATTTTGCAGAGTGCAGAGCACAGTGGTGTTCTACGGTATCAGGTTTTGAGAAATTATTTTGAGAAGGTAGGTTGGAGGGTGAATTGAACAAAATCAGGATATGTGATTGAAATGTTGCCCAAGATGTGTTTTTAAGGCAAACATGTAACCAATGTTGGAAATTAGTCTGATTGTCTGGGGTAGTGAATTCCAGAGAAATGGTGTAGCACGAGAGAAGTCTTAGAGACAAGAATAAGAGGTTCGGATTGTGGAGGATGTTAGTCTTAGGTCAGTTGCAGAAGAGCAGGAACTAAACTACATCAGTAAAGGGCCAGCATTACAAAGGGGTCGGTAAAATCTTTAACAAAAATGCAGACGATGTTATTAGCTGCATAAAGCTATAGCGACCATGAAAGAGCAACTTGATAAGAAATAATAAAAAATAACAAATTTTATTAAGATATTCTAAAAAATAAATAATATACAATATATTAGATAGCACAAGAGTTAAAAACTCATTGTCATAGTGGGACATGATAGCAGGAACCAAAAAGCAGAGACACACATCCTAACAATCCTATAATACATGAAATAGGCATCCAGTATACACAAAGATCAATTATACAAATATTACTAAATACACACTGGAGAATAAACCAATAATAGACCATAAATGCAATTAAGCTAACATACGTAAGTGATTCAATTAGGCCAAGTACAGTAGTAGGAAAGGTCAAACATATGCTTCATTACTTGTGGCCATGATGGAAGGGATGTGTTTGCTGCTATCTCGCACCTCGACGCGCGTTTCAGCGCCTCTGCAGTTTCGTGAGATGGCGAGTCTTAGATTGATGGCAGAATGTAGCACATGGGCAGGGTGGTGGGCAGTGGGGGTGATAGCAAATTGCTAAGTTTGAATTGTATTTTAATATGAATGGGGATCTATATTTAACACTTTCTAGATATCACAAATACACAGAATGTGTCCCACCCCCATTGAAATATCTGCAATCTAAATCAGTTTAAAGGGATTGATTACTAAATCTTTATTTTAACAGATGTGTTCGGGACATAATTTTGTGGCACTTGCTAATATATGAATATTACAGGGTCTCCTCCCGCTCTTTTTAGTTCAGCTTTCCTCGCAGACTGCACAATACTACTGTTCTTACAATGACAGCTGATGAAGGAGCATGTGACAAGTCCTTTCCATCTGCCTCCTCCAATCAAAAATCCCTGCAAGTCAGAAAGCTCTTATTCAATTGGATGAGGCAAGTGGACAGGTCTGGTCACATGCTCCTCCATCAGCAACCGCTTTGTAGTCAGGACAGCTGCGCAGTCTGTGAGGTAGGCTGTGCCAATGAGTACAGGAGGAGAAACGGTAATACTTATATATTAGTAAGTGCCATAAAATAATATCCCCGACATATTTGGTAAAATAAAAATAAAGTTACCACACCCTTTTAATTCTCACCATTCTAATTCACAATTCTGGGGTGATCAGTTTTACTCTCTGTACCCAAGACAAGCCATTGATTTTGACTTGGAAGCCATGGCCGCTGCAGGGGAAATATGGCAGCCATTTAAAGGGTTTAAAGTCAACCAGAACAGGAGGCTCTCATAGTGGCACATAGGTCAGGTCCATAGTGAGGGATCCCCTTCTATACATATGCCCACGATTAAACAATCCCTTTAAACTGTAACAATTTCATTCCATCCTGAGTGCAAAAAAGTGTCACAATATGCCATGCGGCTCCTTCTTATCTTTGTGTTCTACGTATACGACCTGTTCACATTTCTGTTGCATGGAATGATAAGTCAGATTAACTAGGCAGTATATTGGTCTTTAAAGTCAAACCGCATTCAACACTGCAGTACAATAACATTTAATTAAAGGTAAAACAAATAATCCAATATTTGCTACCATGCTCCGGTAAGGCCAAAGTCCTTAATTATCTTACAGAATCAGAAACATCTGAAGACTGAAATCTCATGAAGTCTCCCCGATGTTTCCAAGACTCGCTCGTTCTAGGCTATTAAAGGCTGAGATACCATTTAATTCCTCCGCATTCTAGAA
The DNA here is from genome assembly GCA_009801035.1 of Oophaga pumilio. Classification (NCBI taxonomy): domain Eukaryota; kingdom Metazoa; phylum Chordata; class Amphibia; order Anura; family Dendrobatidae; genus Oophaga; species Oophaga pumilio. The sequence continues at coordinate 142,088 of VIAB01000588.1, forward strand.
ATTGCTACATTATTGATTTTGTTGACTAAAAGGATACATACAAGTCTACCGGTAACACCAGAAAACGATATTCCCGAATGAGACTTAATTTATTTCATCAACTCAGCCACATTCTAAGAAGGGATCGCTGTGATCAAGATCAATATGATTTTACGAATAAAACATTGTAGTATTTGAAGATCTTCAAGGAATTCACTAGATTGTAGATGCTAAGGGTTAGTGGCTAAGACTAAGAGCACTTCTAAGGAACTACAATGACCCGAAGCAATCTGCTGTAATTAATGGCTGAAGACAACATGAATGTGCACAGTTTCTCTGCAGTGCCACCAATGGAGAAATCAAGATTTACACAGAATTCATATAAATCAATGGTGTATCTATGCAATTAATATTATATACATGTCTCTGGTCTCTCGCGCTTCACTTCCTTCTCTTGAGTCCACTGCTCTCTATTGTGCTCAACGTCAGATTATGCAAGCTGCCCGGTGTGGATCACTGACATTGTATCCCTAGACCTATTTAAAGCCCATTAAGAGACACACCTGTGTCTTTAGCATCTTGAGATTGAGTCTCTAAACCTTTGTTTGGTGTGCTTCCATCCCTGCTGGGTTCCACTTCATCTTTCTTGTGGCTCCTGAGATTCCTGAGTGTGCCAAGTCCTCACTGCCAACGTCCTTTGCAGCTTGTTGCATCAACACCCGGAGACTGAGTGCGTTCTAGGTCCTTGGGATTAGAGGATCCACCTTCCCTGGTGAGCCTGACAGTTAAAGAGAACCTGTCAGGGGATTCATACTACCCAAACCACAGACAGCATGAATTACAGCCTTTCAGCATGATTACAGCCAGGTGTAGCTTTCCATGAAATGATCGGGAATTTCAGAGAAAATCTACTTTGAAGATCTGGCTGGGGACCATTGCTCGAGAAGAGACTAGTCCGGCACTGCTCCCTTTCTGGTTCTTCTCAGCGCTTCAACATGTGATGGACAGGTCTCTCCCTTTATGCATGTCATTAATAGATCTGTCAATCACTTGCAGCTGTACTGGGAAGAGCAAACTGGAGGGGATGTTGGACTAGCTACTTTCTCCGGCTATGCTTTCTCAGAAATGCTCATGCAGCCATGATGTGATTAATGTTGGCCGTGTCTATGTCGGCATGAATTGCCTTACAAGTACCATTTAAATGAGAGAGGAGAGAGAGAATCACATAAATAAAATATGCACATACATCAAGGATAGGTTAGGATAGGTCTAATTGGTCTGGGTCCGACACGTGGCACCCTGGCCGATTGAGTAGTTCTAGATGGTGGCCGGTAGCTGTTGATCGGTGGGGGTGTTGGGTATTGGACCCTGACCGATCAGACATTGATATCCGATCTTAAGGATAGGTCATCAAAGATAAAGTAGTGGATAACTTCTTTAAATATTGGTAAAATATGAGATTATTTCTTACTTTCACACTTTGACTGTTTTGATAAATCATTTTTTTTTTTGGAGTTTGAAATTCTCCCTAATTTTTTTACAGTTTTTTTTACTATTTTTAACCCAATTAAAAAACTTTTCAAAAAAATGTTGCTTCTGTTTTGTTATTTTTCTGACTCTAGTCATTGCTGTAATGCTTCAACAAAACAACATTAATGAACCTTTTACTTTCAGATAATGCTCCTTTCCCTTCTTCCTGTAAGAAATATCTTAATCAAATTCATAAATGAAAGATGTGCAGCGTAATTATGATTAAAGGGCCTCCCAGATGTTATGGAGCAGCAATGAAGATGAATGAAGATGAATGAATAGACGCTTTTCACTTTAATAGGATCCTGGGTTATCGATCCCTGTTATTTGGATTTAATATTTTCTGTTAAGCATTTGTAAAGAAAGAAATGCATAATGAATCACATTTGTTTCATAAGTACGAAAGTAGCAGAGCGGAGCTTGTTGGGCATCATTCAGACGTGCGTTTTTCGAATACGAGTGCTATCCGTGGTTTTCACAGGTAGGACTCGTACCTGTGACAGTCTATGGGACCAATTACAAATGTGATTTTTCGCGGTCCTAGCAGTCTGTGGAAAACTACAGAGACACTTCTGATTTTTATCCAAATTTCGGCTCAAAATTGTCAATGCAAGTCTATGGGTCCTTGGGAAAATTGGATTTTCATGGCCTTTCAAAAACGAGAAGGTGGAGAAACTTTTTTTTCTCTACATACGAGAAAAACTGTCTGATCAAACTGATCAGAGTCTGAGCAAATTAATTGGCCCATTTTTCTCATATATGAGACAAACGGATGTCGGAATATGGTTTTTGATGAGCAAATTGTAGCAGGTCTGTTGGTGTATCACCCCCTGCTAGTCACAATAGGAGTGTTGTATCAAACCTGGTGCAAATGAAAGTGATAGAGTTACCCATAGTCATAACCAGGAAAAAACTTCAATTTGCTGCCACTGAAACACAAGCTTGGTGCAATACTTTCAGCAATATTTGTTTCCCAGTTAATTGGACAAGCACAGTGTATTGCAACAAGGGGATACTGATCGATTTGATCATTTCACATGGTCCATTATCCCATTCTAGAACTGGAGGTACAGACTAGGGATGAGCGAACCCGAATTTTAAAGTTCTGAGTTTGTACCGGGCACCTAGTGTCTGGTACCGGACCCCGAACACAGACTTCTTACTGGATGCAGCCAATAAACAAGCTTTAAGGCTGTGGTCACTTCTGGCCTCATCACAGCCATGCCAAATAATGGCATGGCTGTGATTGGCCGACACACCATTTGATCCGGCCTGACAGTGTAAAATAAATAATTAAAAGAAACATGTTGGGTGTCCCCCTATTTCTAATAATCATCCAAGGGAAAGTAGACATCTGCAGAATGGTATCAATTTTCTGGGAAGGGCCAGATAACAATAGAGCTTCCCAACCTATTATTAATAGGCTAGGCGCCAGAATTGACGCATCTAATGGATGCACTATTTCTAGAGTGACTGCAGGCTGGTCTTATTAGGCTGGGAAAGGGCAAATATTCAGCCTATTAATATCAGCCCACAGTTGTCTGCTTTGTCTTTGCTGGTTATTAAAAATGGGGATACCCACAAAAAATAATGTGGGGAACCACCTATTTTTTATAACTAGCTAAGGCAAAGCACACAGCTGGGGGCTGATATTAATAGGCTGGGATGGGACATGGATATTGGCCCATTCCTAGCATAATAAGACCAGCTCACAGTCACCCAAGAGATGGCACATCTATTAGATGCGTTAATTCTGACACTTTACCTTGGCTCTTTCAAATTGCTCTAGTGCGATGGCAATCAGGGTAATTGTTTATAGGGTTAATGTCAGCTTTGTAATGTCAGCTGATATCAAGTCAGCCCAGGGGTTAGTAATCGAGAGGTGTCTGTCAGACACCCCATTTCTAACCCAGTAGTCAAAAGAAATAAACACACACACAAAAATTCCATTATTTGTAAAAATCACCCCCTGACAATTTACCTCTTTGACAGATTTATTTAAAAGAAAAATCCACACTGATCCACTGTATTCCAAATGGAAGTCCCAAGATGATCCCTGTGTTCTTCATCCAGTGTATGGAGCCCCGTTCAGAGAACAAAGCTCCATAGACTAGAGCAGCAGACACTGCCAAGTCTCACGTTGCACTCCGTTAGACTTCACCACTCATCATAACAGCTCTCACGCAGCCCTCTCGAGATCCAGCGCCTGTGAACTGAGGTAACCTTAATGACGTCACCTCAGTTCACAGCCACCGGTTCTCATGGAGTACAGTGCAAGATCCGGAATAATGAGGGATGATGTCATCATTCATCCTTTCGGCTCTTGCGCTGCCCTCATGAGACACGGCGCCTATGAACTGAGGTAACCTTACTAACATCATCTTAGTTCAAAGCCACCGTGTCTTGCAGAGTGCAGAGCGAGACCCCACTGTGGCTGCTGCTCCAGTCTATGGAGCTACATTCTCTGAATGAGGCTCCATTCACTGGACCACGGAGAAAGGGATCATCATGGACAACAATATGGACTACAATGGACAGGCGTGGGACTTCGATGTGGACTGTGCCGGACAGGCATGTTTTTTATTTTTTTTAATAAATGGATGAAAGACGGACATTGTTGGGAAATTTTCTCTCAAATAAAGATTTTTTGTGTGTGTTTATTTCTTTACAAATCTCCATTACTAACCACTGGGCTTGATGTCAGTTGACATTACACAGCTGACAACAACCACAAAAACTATTACCACGATTGCCACAGAACCAGGGCTGGGTCAGCTGAGGGCTGGTCTTATTAGGCTGGGAAGGGGCCAATATCCATGTACCGTCCCAGCCTATTAATATCAGCCCCCATCTGTATGCTTTGCCTTAGATGGTTATTAAATATAAGGGACCTCCACATCATTTTGTTTAGGGTTCACCCATTTTTAATAACCATCAAAGACAAAGCAAACAGCTGGGAGCTGATAGGAATGGATATTGTCTCTTTCCCAGCATAATAAGAGCAGCTCACAGCTGTCTACTTTCCCTTGGCTGGTTATTAAAAATAAGGGGGATGCCACATGGTTTTTTTCATTTATATTTTTTATTAACAAGTACAGTAAAATACACACACAAGGCACTGCTCCACTCCTTTACTTGTAACCAGTGCCTCCTGGTTCAACATTGTTATTTTTTTTTTTTTTATTATGTTATTTTAAGTCATTTTCCTATCCACATTTGTTTGCAGATTTTCTGAAAGAGGATAAAACTCAGGCAAAATAATAAAAAAGGATACATTGGTCTTGCAGCTCCTGCTAGTGGTGGCGTCCAGCAGCTTGAATTTTATTAAGTAACCCAAAGACTTTTGCGAAAAAGAAAATTCTTTTTAAATAGGACTAGCTTGGCCCGTGCAAAATTTTCACATATTGGTTGTCGGGGGCACAGGCAATTTCAGAAAAAGCAAGCTGGTCAAATGTAAATGTATTTCATGAGATGATGAACACAGACAGGTATTTATATATGTAGATTGGTAATACAATAAATTGGTTTGATAAGTAGAGGCCAAAAAATGTCTTCCGGTTGAGGTGCCACCTGCAGGTCATTGTGTCTTTCTGTAGGTTTATGAAAATAAATGTTTAAACTGTATTCAGTGATAAAATCATGAATGTGTGGTTTGCTTGGCTCTTTTCTTGCTGAAGGGAGCAAGTTTACCTTTCGAATGGTGTATCATTTATGTGTGTGGGGCGAAGTATTCACCGAAAAAGTAGTGCATGTATATAAATGTGTTTGCATATGTGACTCACCTGCAGTGAAGTGTGCAATCCTCCAATGTGCCTGATATAGGCTGGGCAAGCACTTGAGCAAGCTGGAAAGACTCCAAGGCAAATGTTTGGATTTGTTTGTGATGTCTGTAAGCAGCTTTGCGGTAGTGTTCTTTGGGGTACTGTGCTGCCACCTGCAGGTAATTTGACCTTTCAAATGGTGTATCATTTGTTTGTGTGGGTGGAGTATGAATGGATCAAGTGTGCAATTCAATAGGCAGTGTATGTTTACAAATGTGTTTGCATATGTGCCTCACCTGCAGTAAAGTGTGCAATCCTCCAATTTGGCTAAAATAGGCTGGACAAGCAGTTCAGCAAGCTGGAAAGATCCCAAGGCAAATGTTTGGATTTTTTTGTGATGTCTGTAAGCAGCTTTGTGGTAGTGTGCTTTGGGGTACTGTGGTGCCACCTGCAGGTCATTTTTCCTTAATGCAGGTATATGAGAATTAATGTTTAAACTGTATTTTGTGATCAAATCATGAATGTGTGGTTTGTTTGGCTATTTTCTTGCTGAAGGGGGCACGTTTACCTTTCAAATGGTTTATCATTTGTGTGTGTGGGTGCAGTATGAACGGAGATACAAAGCAATCACCGAAAAACAGTGTTTAGAAATATTAGAATAGATCCCTCTCTCCTTGTAGCATTCAGAGTCTTGTTTAGTGGATTCCTAATTCTGAAAAGTTTCATGAATAAAAAACCTTTAACTCATATTTTCCTACTCTCCTGAAACATCTAGGTGACTCCTGGAAAAAGCAGACCTCTGGAAAATCTCACAGGGCACTGCCAAAACCTTCTGGAAATCAAATGGCTCATAGAAGGTGGTCTTGAGTAAGGGACTCCCCCACTATGATGTCCATCTGATGGGGACTATTGATAGGAGCTATTATTCAACTCTGCTCCCCCTGTTTGTAAGGTAGGTGCATTTAATATGGAAGCTGGAGTCGACTTTGTGAAATATCGCTGCTCTCCTGTGCAGTGATATGATGAAACGCGTGTGTTATTGGGATTCGGAGCAATCTCTTTTGTGCAGCCGCTGACATAGAAACAAATGACAGCCTTGTTACGAGCAGAGCTGTTCATTCATTTAACTAAATACACAAATGAGGCATTTTCTTCTGGTTTTGCTGCTGTTTATCTATAAATGTGGCAGTTTACTTGCAGCGAAATCAAAACAGCACAGCATGAAATATTATAGAAAAATGAGACCATTAACCGCGGCGCTATGTTCAAGGTGGATTCAGTATGGAAATTGCCAGACACAAACCTTTATGCCGATGCTATCTCACAGTGGGAATCGTGTAACATGGGGAAAGGTTTGAAAGGCGAGAAGTGAAATATGCAAAGCAAAAGTAGTAAACCAGACTCAAAATTTAAATGTACCGATCCTTTCACACAAAACTTGTAAAAAAAAAAAACATGGTCTTGGTGGCATCATCCCCCACAAGTTAAATTTGCTTCTGATGGACATACCAGTGTAATATGTCCAAGATCGGTTCCAATTGTCATACTTTGTACATTTCCATCCATTCTTTTTGAGTGGGCGAATTTTCTTAATTCTCTCTTAGCATTCTGCCTGCGCTATAGATGTAGGAGCTTCCTTTCTCCTAACTTCTGAAAATACATAACTCCTGCCATTGTCCATTGGCTTGACTGCTCTAAACTGAAAGCTCACCTCATTATTATGCCAGCATGTAGTGTGTCGGGGACGAAGAGGCACATAAAGAGAGATCCTCCCAGCCTTCCAATGAAGAGACAATTACTTCAACAATGTTACAGCACCAAAGTTCTGGTCTCCATTGACTTATATGGGTTTCAGGTCCAAGGTTAAGTTTGTGTCACGCTTTGGTTCCCGAACCAAACTCTCAATTTCGTACCAACCCAGCGAACCCGAACTTCACTCATGCCTAGTTGTTTGTTTTGAATGATTGTCGCTTACTAAATATTTTCTTGGAAATTAAATGATCTCTAGGTCTACTGCTGCAGGGGCCTACAATTTGCAACAGCAATTTTTCATTTCCCTGCAGCCCTACCATAAGGGAAATTAAGAGTATGACATTGCACCCAATGAAATGTGGACTTCCATTGAACAAAGTGTTTGAAAAAGTCAACTTTAATTGTCACTACTACTAACATTTGGAAATACAGTACTGTACATCCCATGTACTTCATCCACTACTCCTGTTGTTTTTGGATCACAGAGCACATAAGAAAAATTTTGGAAAAACTGTACACAAATTAAACTATGTGAACCTAACTAAACCGAAAAAAAATTATTACAATTTTAATATTGCTCTAATTTACAGTATTATATATTTCAACTAGCTTGTACAAAAATAGTGTACAAGTTACCTTTTCTTGCTGACTGATGAGGAATTTTTCTAACTCAGAAAGAATATCTGTCGGTAATTTTTCCACAAAGTGCTGTAAAGTGGCTGTACTCATACATGACCTGCTGATTTCTCTCCAATTCACAAAGATGACTTTATTTTCTCAGTTATGTCAAAAAGTAAAACAGTTTTTAAAAAGGTGATTTAGGGCTTCAAAAAGGGAATACTTTAATCTACCATTTAATTTAAAAGCAAGAAAATTTTCGAAAATTACTGTATGCTTGACAACAGGAACATACTGTACATAGAGAAGACTGGGACGCTCAGAAAAGCTGAAAATAAGCCTCTCACCTTGTACTGGTCAATGCCACCATCATAAACCTTCATTTCTCAAAATGATGTGGTCCCCCACCAATATGCAACCCCTTCCAGGACCATGAAGGAGACAAGGGGGCAAGACCTCCAGGTTGGACTCTTTTGCTGTTGAGATTCCCATAGAAAGAGAAAACTATGGTTGATATTACTCAAGAGGAGACATCAGAGGTGCCATTTGCAGGTTCTCAGATCTGTAACAGTACTCTGACCTGCCATGTACCATTTATAGTACCACACTTACCAACTTTTAGACAGGTTCTGCAACTTCCAGGTGGTTAGTTAATATAAAGCCACCATTTTGCCACACTTCCTCCACGTTTAGTCCATGCTTCCTACATGGAAGAACCCTTCCAGGAGCCATGCTTTTTGGTCCTTTTCGGAAGGATTTGGTGTGCACTTTGAAATATACCAATGTTTCCAAGAGTCAGTTTTTTTCTTTTTCCAAAAGCTTCTGGGATGTTTTAGAAAGGATGACAAGTATTAATAAACCTATTGTTTTCTTATCTGGCTGGGGGTCTTTGGGCCATCTCAGGCACCAAGACCTGGATGAGGGTACTACATCTTCACTCCTGCCTAAAAATGTATGAATAATGGTCAATGCTATATCTAATATAAACCAAACAAGGTGTTTTCAAGAACTATTCCGCGAGTTCCTGTGTTTCACAATCCAACTTCATTGAGTATTGAATCAAGTTAAAATAATTTTCGAGTTTAGATTATGCACATACCACTCCATAATTAGGATCCCAACAATTGGGGTCAATCACAATCAGCTCATAAGGAACTGGTGAGTAAACATGTTTAAGAGGAGTTTTCCAAAATTGCATGTTATTCCCTACCTGATCATTGGGGGTCTGACTGCTGAGACCTCCAGCGATCCCAATTATGGGGCTTTATATTCTCCACTTCATTCATTGTCTGCCGGAAACAGCTGAGTATATTGCTCTGGATGTTGGCGGACTATACTAGGTCTCTGCTCAATTAGTAGCTGTTTATTCATGTTTTTGTCTATTTTGAAAGATTAACATTGCCTCCTAATTCCTCTCTAATAAACCGGTCATGATTTAAAGGGAACTTGCCAGTCAATTCATGCTGCACTATACACGGGTAGCATGAATAAGAGCTGTTTACTCTGAAATGCTCCAGTAAAAAAAAAATCATTTAAAGGATCTGACTATGGATGATAGGCAGAGACGAGACTAGTTTGGTGCAGACCCTGACTGGCTTCTTTCCCCTCTACTACAGGTGTTTGACAGGTATGTGGAGAAGAGACCTGTCAATCAACCAGAGTGATGAAAGGAGTACGGTAGATGGCACCGAACTAGTCTCATCTCTGACAACGATCCCCAGCCAGATTTTTACACTACGCTTTCTCCGAAATGCTGGAGCGTAGCAGATCTGAATATAACCTTAAAAAGTGTCTTGGTTATTAGCACTTTAGCATCCTCACATAATTTTTTCCTAATCTAACCGGGGTTACATCTCTGTAGGCTTGTACAGCTGCTCCAGTTTCCTCCAGCTCTTTCCGCTCACTTTCATATTGGCTCTAGTGTACGTGTGTGCTCGATAAATTAGTTTGGAACAGTGATTGATGTAAGCGCCTTCTCTTTAAAATATTGTGGCTATGTCAGAGCAATAAAAAAATGGGAACATAAGGTTTGGGAATAGTTGACATCAGTGTTAGTTGTAGTAAAGATTATGAGAAATTGAAGGAAATAGGAGGTAGCGATATAAACTTCAACACTGTTTTTACTCCATCAGTTCCAAAATCATCTTTTTTTCAGGAGTGTCCTGCATGCTGGGGAAGGTGGTGGTGCACTCCTGAAGATCAACAGTTTAGACTAGCAGCATGGTCGTTCTACTGGTCTGAACTTTGTTGTCTGCCATGCATCAAGCTGAGACAGCACGTTCGAAGCTCCGAGTCATTAAAACTGTCTGAATTCAGTGATCCGGGCCTCAGAGGCATGCTCGCAGACTGTAAAGTGCAGGTATACAAGCTTGGACCTCTTGCTTAGAAGACTGTCCATTTCTGATAGACTGCAGAGAAGGTCTGTGACCAAGGCAATGCCACTGTTCATGAGAATAGAAAGGACTTTTAGATGGAGGTAAGTTTCAAAGTTGCTTGTTTTTACAAGTACATTGCAATTTTACTAACTTCATAAGATGGGGCAACTCTTTCAACTTTTTGATGGCTTCCACTTAAAGGGCGTCTGTCCTCACGGTCACTACGTCTGGAAACAATGGTAACACAGTCAGGAGAGGTACAATGTAGCATATCTGTAATTGATAGTTAGAAACTTTACTATACTATATAGTAAAAAAGGGACTGTCAGCAAAAAATGACGGTCCTAACCAAGTACAGGCGCTTGGTGCCCCCTTGACCGCTCTCTACTTTGATTGACATCTATAGCTTTGTAGAGCCAGAGAAGGGCAGACATGGATGGAAAACAAGTAGGCGGGAAAGTGCACTTATCTGTTTGGCTACACCAAGCGCCTGTGCTTGTCTAGGACCCTCATTTTCTGCTGATAGTCCCTTTTCTTTCTTAATATCCATTACAGATATGCTACATTGTAGCTCTGCTGACTGTGTTACCATTATTTCCAAATGTAGTGACCGTGACGGGAGGTTCACGCCAGAAGTGTTCAAATGACAAAAGCAGTAAAGCATCAGGAGTCAACTTCTTTACTTTTCTCCAAAGAAGTCAATCGCCCACGTCTCGGGCTTCATTTTAATAAAACTTGAGCTGGTTGGTGTTCTTTTAATTGCCCTAAAACTGAATTTCCAGCTTCCGATGGAACAAATGTTCTAACGCTGTGATCAGAAGGAACACTGTTGTTTTCCCAAGTGCATTTAATAGCTGCATGATGTTTTTACCTGCGAGAAATCCAGAAATAAACATCAACATTGATTGATGGATCAATTATGTAATCATGTTGTCATGCAAATAAAACACTGTACAGAATAGAAAGGTGAAGAACTGAATAACTTTTATTGTAAATTACCATTATTTCTATGAAGAATATGACCGTTTCCAGTTAACGTGGGTTTTAGTTATCGGCTTTAATGTACGATTGTTTTCAATAATTTTATGGATTTTTCACCATGGTGGTGTTTTAATGTGGATCGTCGAATTCATAAAAACTGTAAATTCTAATCCTAATTCAATAGAGGTGACACAGTTACAATAATGTAACCCTATTTAGGTCCTTACCACCTGCTGCGATTTCCACTTCTCTTCCTTTCTGCTTGGTATTATTTGGCATGGAAAAGTCAATGTGAACTTTCTTAGGTCAGAATGTAAATATAGCGCTCCCCGAGTTTCCTCGATTCCCACGACTTCTGGATGTGAGACGGACGCTCATTCATTAGCACATGATCCAAACTACAGTAACAATATGATACAAACAAAAGAAAAAAAAACATAATTTGGCATTTTTTTACAGCAGGAATTATTTATCATTTACAAGACAACTTACAGTATTCTATGTTACATAAATTGCAATGTATCCGTAAAAGGTAGAATGTAAAGCGTTTGACAAAGAGAAGAAACTCCCCGTGTCACTCCTTTGATGAACAAAAAGTCTTAAGACTTTTAACCTCCTCTGTACCAAACAAGGTCTGTTCTCTGTTTGCTGCAACTTAAAGGGGAGGTCCGAAGTCAATCAAAATTTCATTATAAATCCTTATCTATTTAATGCCATTATCTAAGCTATTTTCTAATTTATTTGGATTAAAAAATGCCCTAATATTCCTTAGCTGCACTGAATATACTATTTTATTTCCTATTTCCTGTGTGATGATGCA
>VIAB01000588.1:183667-194978 GCA_009801035.1 Oophaga pumilio
AGATTTAATGATCTCAGATTAGGTGGCAATGACTTGGTGACAAAGCTTCTTTAAAAAGAATAATTGTAACAGAACATTGTCAATTTATTTCTAAATTACTGTAAAGAATAACCTAGGAATAGAACAAGTGTGCAAAAGTCAACCACCCCAACGGGTAACACTCAGGTGTCAAATAATTCATACGTTTCTAGGAGGAATAAAAGAGGAACAGCATAACACATAGTTCTACGAAGAATTTGGGCAAATCAATTTTCAGAACCTGGTTCGATGGCCACGTCAGTAATCTGTGACCACAGGACAGGAGTCCAATCTGAAGACATCAGTGGCTCTTCTTTTGATTAGCTTGCCTGGCACAACGTCATAATCGATGCGTTGATACGTTTGACATCGCACCAGGCTGGCTAATCAATAGAAGATCTGCGGACGCCGTCACGTAGAAGGGAGTTTTCAGGGCTCCTGTCCAGTGGCCACCGGACCAGGTCCTTCGATTCAACTCTAGTTCTAAGAGAAGATGCTCCCGAGTTAATTTCTGGGGAACACTAGTAAGTATGATGAAGGTAGTGCATAAAAACAGAGGAACAAGTTAGAGGCCTTTGATGTTATTCGGACGGTTCTTGTACTTTAAAAAATATTTGGGGCCCAGATCCATAGTATGTACATTTTCAGATCCCGCTGGTAAGAGGCGCAGATGTTTGGTTTCATAACTCAAACACTTGAAATAATTCTCTTGTTGGTCGGTTCACACAATGATTTCTCCTTCATTTTCTATTTTAATCATAGCCCGCCACAGAAGACAGATTTACTCTGAATGGCCCTTAATGCAGAAATTAAGCAGTGAAAAAGCCAACTCCTGCTTTGGGATAACAAGATTAGGGAACAAGAAATTGCTAATGGAATTATACAACAGATGCTTTCTCTCTATGAATTCAAGCGATTTGATTGGTTAATTGAGAAAACTGACAGAAATATACAATGCTAAGAGCCAAAGCTTCTCGGTGGCCAAGCTGTTTACCAAACCCTCCAGCTGTAACTGTAGGCCATCAGAAGGGCATCATTCTGCTATTTATTTTTGTTGCCTAGGACGTTTCTCAAAAAACGATGGCTTCTAAAAGGATTAAAATGAAAATGTTATTTATGCCACCCAAAATTACATTACAATCCTGTACAGGGAAGAATGGAATATTGTTTTATTTTTATACAAAAAAGTTGGCTTAGAAATACTAATTTTAGAGATAAAAACAGACAGGGTTTCACATTCTGAATACCATCTGTTAAAAGATGTCTACAAAATGGGCTTTTTGCTTTGGAGGGTCCAACCCATTGGTGCATATTTTTTCTACTCTTTTAAGTGCCTTTAGCTCAATTTCGAGCCATGATGACTTGATGGATGAACGATCTGTAGGAAGATTGATTTTGTGCAAGGCTACATAGCTCCACCAGGGTCTTCTCTACCGTTCTATTGACTGTATCAAGCCATTGTGGTGCTGATCTTCTCCTCTTCGCCATGTTCCTTCTATTCTTCCGACCATGATGTCCTTCTCCAGTGATCGCTCTCTTCGTAGGATGTGTCCAAAGTAGGCAAGTCGTAGCTTTGTGATCCTTGCTTTGAGTGACATGTTTGTCTTGATTTGTTCCAAAATTGATTTATTTGTTCTTCTTGCCATCCATGGTTACGATAACATCCTTCTCCAGGACCATCTTTCGAAGACGTCGATTCTTCTTCTGTCTTGTTTTTTTTTATCTTCCAGGTTTCACATCCGCTGATTTACATGGACTTTATGTAATGCTTTATTTCTCCTGTAGTAGTACTGTATTAAAATAAAGCACTTCTTTATTTTTTTAATATATTCATTTTTTTTTACTGAAAGCCCACAATTTGTGGCTTTACGCAAGGAGTCTATCACAATCCCCCTAAAAAAACATTTTCCCATTACTACAGACTAAAAACCCACAGAAAAAGTCACAGATAGATGGCCTACCCTCACAAATGTTTTGAAAGAACCTGTCTTACTTTTGGTTTCCATCTAGACTGCCTCAGAGAATTTCAACCTAGAACTCTCTGCCTCCCAAAGGAGGTGGCTAAAGGGTTGCCGAAGAACCTTATGGCAACACACTCACCCTAGACCACAATAAGGACAACCCATGAGGGCACCACAACCTCTTTGGTCCAAATGTGGACAAATGAGAGCAAAATTAGTTGTGAAGATACATATTCTGATAACTACCCAGATATCCTCATATTGGCATAGCCAGTAGGCCAGGAAAGTTAAGGTGTGTGTTGCCACTCCTGGAGCTTATTTGCTCCATGGGTTTTAAGACACCTCGGTCCACGGATAACAGATTTCCTCAAATGTTCTCTACTGGTCCTAGCTGAAGCTTCTTTTGTAAGATCTTTGTAACATAAAAAAATCATTCAAAGCAAGCAATTCCTTTAAAAAAATATTTATTACCATCAAAAAGTAAATCTCTACTTTTTAGGTGCTATGGGAGAAAACATCCATAATAGGTAGTAATAATAGCTGATCAAAGGGTGGTGCCGGTTACCAATGTAAAGACTTATTTACAAACAATAATCTATTGGAAAATGAGTATGCAAGTAAAAAAGGAAGAAAATATATTCCATATTGGTCAAATCAGGCACCCATCTATGGGCAGCTATTTCAGGGTTCTTGCCTGTCTGCAGTACAATGGAGGGCACTGTTGGCTGGATGATGAAACAAGTTCCAACTTTCTTCTGTTGACTTCATATGGAATGCAAAAGAAAAATAACTCAGAATACAGAGCAAGAATATAGATCCCATAGATTTCTAAATGAGAAGGTTATAAAGAGCCATGATCTGCTTTTATGATCAGATTTTATAATTATCTCGCTACTCTTTCTTCTTCTTACAATTCTTTAAATTTCCAGTGAATGATGCCAGATTACTAGATTTCCTAACAGATCAGTTACTAAATTAAAGAGAATCTGTCAGCAGGTTTTGGCTTTTTTATCTGAGGATAGCATGATGTAGAGGCTGAGTCACTGATTTCAGAGATGTGTCACTTATTAGGCTGAGTGCTGTTATTTCCATACAATGAGTGTTTTATCAGCAGGAGATAATCACAACAGGACTAGGTGTCTCGTGCCTCCTGGTCCAACTGAATGGGGGTACAAGGACGGTTGCTAGGGGCCGGAACTGAGATCTCTCTGCCCTGAAACTCCTCTTCTAAACAAGAATCAGAGCTGAGTGTGATGTGCTGTGGGGTGCTTTCTTTACACACTTGTAGTTCGGGAGTGCATGTTACCCCCCCATCTATGCCACTGGCTACAGCTGCAGATATGACAGTTGACCTTGGGTCTGGTTTTAAAGGTTCAGCCTTACTGTGCAGCATACAGCTTGAGCTAGTGTCCCTTTTTGATGATATTCCAGTTGTCTTGTGTGCTATCAGTCCTTGCCTCCATTCTGCCCGACCTACCTCACCTCAACCTTCACTGTTGGTATCAGGGACCTTCTATCCGACAGTACATCTTTCCCTTTCACTGAGACTCTGATGATATATTCCTCTCAGGGGAGACTGAGACATGACACTCAATGCCTCTTCTGGGCCGTAGGGCCAAAACATCGTCCCCACAAACCTTTTGATGTGTCCTCACACTGTTTGGAGACTTTCACTGATAGAACTTTTTCGCCTCCGCTGCATCAACCATCTTGGGACATGTAAATACTGTCGTTATCTAGCACTTCCTCTGACTGAACTCCACTCACACACTCTCTTGACTATAAGTCCCTCTCTCTCTTACTCTGACTAAAGTAGGAAGTGCTTTCCTTAATAACTGGTCTAACCCCTCCCAACTAGTGGGCTAATCCCAAACTGTTAACTGAAGACTACCCTGTGTGATGCACACTATATCCCTATGTTTTGTAATGGTTCCCCTAGTGGACAGACCTCCCAAAACCCAGGAACGGCGTTGAGGCAGAGCCTCCTGGAAAACCAAGACACAAACCGGCCATAAGGATAAAATGTAACACTCTTTAACACTGTTCACATTAGCTCCTTCTTGCCTCGACATCTTCATATACCCCCTACACAACCACACCTTCACCATTAATTAACAATATGCAATGTGCACACAAAGCTGCCAATCAGAGGTGTGGACAGGGTTAGCTTTCTTAGCTCTTCTACATGCCATATCTAAAAGTTCTGGTTTTATCATAATTGCTGTACCAAGTAAACTAAATGATACATTGCTGGAATCGGGGTCTCTTTTCCTAGATTATGTTGCTCTCAGAAGAGGTAACAAAAGCCTTTTGGCAAATTCCTTTTAAGAGGTTTTCTCTCTATTTATTCAAAAGATACTGTGGCTCAATCAGCTCATTGCTGTGATCATGATGTTGTCAGCTGCTGATTTTTTCTACAGTGGCCACTGCAGGCGAAACGCAGTATTACAAGGACATTTGAAAACCTCCAATAAAGGATCCGTTTCTCGAATTTGATAGTACTTATTTTCCTTATCTAGTGTTATATGCAATAACTACTATGTCATGGAAAAATCTAATTCATAAATATATGAAAGCCATAGAGGAGCTGACCGTATTTTCTGGCTGTGACATGAGCGGTTTGCAGATTGATATGGCTGCTCATCTGCAGAGAAGCAATTTCCTTCTAAATGTGACGGATAAAATGATGATGCAAATCATAAGGAATAATGCATAAAATGTTATTTCTTCTGCAAACATTGGATAGATTCCTACTGCTAAAGGGCAGTTTGGAAGCGGATGCCATCTGCTTTTTTCCGCAGATCATATCTTGCTCTGTATGGGCCTAATTAAACAACAATTTGTGTGTGACCTGGCAGCTTCAAGACACAGAATTACGCTTTGTTTAGAAATGCGTGGCACACTCTCTCGGGCAGACGACTGGCATTTTGAGCCCTCTGACCTGTGGTTATTCCAGAGGAGAATATAACATTGTGTGCATTTCCAAGGTAGGTAAATGTAATCTGGAGAAATGAATCAGCTCGGCTTTCTATCGCACCATTCAACGAGAAGAACCCTTGAAGATATTGAAATAAGAAAATCAATTTTTATTTAAGCACCTTGAAGAGTATCCAACCTGTACATTCCGGTAAGTTAAGAAATTGCTTTCATCGGAGACTGATTGATAGGTCGAGAAATGTTATGTTTTTTTTTTTTCTTTCTTTCTCTTCTATTGAAGTTTAATGCACTTTTTTACTAGAAGAGAATTGAAGAGAGTGATTACAATAGGATGTGAAAATTTCAATAGATGAGAAGAAAAAGAAAAGGTTATGATGAGACGGTGTAAACGTCAGAAAATAGAATACGAATGAAGCACTAAAGAGGTGACCTATGACCTCACAAAAATCTGTATCTACGTAATAAGGTTTCAGAAATCTCTGGAATAACCAGTAATAGAAAGTGAGAATCATCTGGCTAAAGGGGTTGTCTCATAACCTGCATCCATTAAGAGGATGTTTTCGTTCTATGTTCCAGAACAGAGATTAGATCTCCTCTGGAGGATGTGACTGCAAAATTAGACTAAGCCTTCTGTGACTACTGGGGAGCTGAAAATGAATGAAGGGTCGGTATGGAAATGAGAGGGCTACTATGCTGACTACTACGGAGCTGAGAGGGGATTCTAGGACCACTGTGGAAGTAAAAGGGCCTGTTATGAGTCCTAGGGAACTGAGAGCAAATTCTAGGACTATTGTAGAAGTGTGTCCAGCTCAGTCACAGACACAACACAGGGTCCATCACAGAGTACATCCTTTCCTTTCCCTGTGCTTTCCCTCACTTCTACCGGAATGTCCCAGGGTCGTACCGACTCGTCCAGTACCGCAGCATTCCTTCTGGCCAGCCTAACTAACTTCTAGAGTTCTCCTGCCCGTTTCGCAACAGACATAAGGGCATCTGCCCACCTAGTTAGCTGCCACCATATTGGAGCTGCCGTGTGCATTCCTTGTCTGCTGTGACCTTCTGCCTACATGTCCTGGATGACTGAGCTACTTGCTTAAACGTTGCAATGCCAACGGCCCTGTCTGGGAGCTCAAGCCCTAATAACTCAAATCAGGATATTCTCCTGGCTTACCCACAGTTGGCCCCTCCTATGTTAACTAGTTCCTATTAATCTATTTTATCCTGTTGTATTCTAATATGCCCCCCTCTATTGGCTAATCTGCATATTACGCTTTCCCAATCTGTACAATAGAAAGCATACACATAGTTTATCAACACATTGTAAAACACCATAAATATATACATTATACATAAAACATGGACCAGCATTTGTTATGGATGTAAAACACTCGAGCAAGGGGAATGGGAACAAGTCAGTCTTGGTACTCCCCTTACAATGTGATTATCGGGGAACTTTGAGGAGATTCCAAGCCAACTGTTAAAATGAAGACTCCTACTGGGACTACAGGGGAACTGACAGGGGATTCTAGGACTGTTTTGGAAGTGAAGCAGACTACTGTGATGACTAGGGATATATCAATAGAGTTTGTTTGACTATTGAGATATGTGATGGGGGCTAAAGTAACTACTGAGGATTCAGGAGGGCTGTTGTGGTCTCTGAAGCACTTAAAGGAGAAGAGGTGACCACAAAGGAAGGAGAGCACAACTTTAACTACCAATATGAGTTCGGTTTTGACTACTAGGAGGCAAAACATCAAAGGGCATCTATGGCTGGAATGACTCATCCCTGGTTCCAGCATTTTTCCTGGACATTTCTTTTGCAATGCCTCTCTCACTAAAAAAGAAGGGAATAGTGAAAAGGTAAAGTTCTCACTTTTCTCCAAGATATAAGTAGGCCCGGTCAGGGCTAGGCAATGCACAGAGTAAAATTGATTACTCAGACCAAATACTCAGCATATGGGCTCATTTTCATCTCTTCTTCAATGACCATACCATGGGTGGGTCTAATGATGACTGACCAGAACATTTGGGATGTCCGGATGCAACCAGTCGATACTTCACTCTTCATTTGTGGATATTATTCAAGTTTTCAAAAGCATTATTTTTTTTTCATTCATATGGTGCTACACTTGATTAATAGTTAATGATGAAAGTTTCAAACCTATTTATAAAATAATGTATTCGCGGGTAGACATTTCCATTAAAACAAAAAAAAGGACAAAATAACAATAGCAACAAAAAAATAGAAAGAACATATTTAATATATCTTGTAATCAAAGTAAATCTTTTATTCTGGCAATTTTTTTTACAAAAGACGTCGAGAGAATAAGAAAAGCCAATTAGTTCTTCTTCGCCCGCAGACGCACAACAACTTTAAGCGATAAGTATGTGAAATCTTCATTAAGGATGTCCTAGCATCCGGCACACGTGCATAATAGTAAAAGGGAAGATCTGGGAAGCCCCGAACTTCCTTTTATTGATTCTTAAATGAATGTACAGATAAGCCATCAATGGGGCATGGTGTTGTGTGTGGTTGTGCTAATTTTATAAACTGCTTCTTAGCGTCTGTCCCATCCAGTGCCTTTCAGAGGTATTATGTGAAAATACTTATTATTAGGCTACAAATTGATTGCACTGCATACTGAGGAGCAGTCAATTAAAAGAGTAGCTGTAATGAATTTTGATTAAATGTGTGTTCAGTGATTGTGCTGCGCTCCCCAGACGCTGAGCTCTGCTCATGTTCAAAGCACGACAAACTCAGCAGTGCAGATAAAAGGCGAAAAATATCTGACTGCTCATAGGACCCTATAAAGATATGGCAATTATGATTGTATTAGAGATGATAGGTGAAATCATGTTTGAAAACCATGGTCTCCAGACTACGACTTTCTAACCATTGGGAAACTGCAACTCTTGGTATGTCCTGGCAGCCGTGAATGTGTACGTCTACAACCATCGGCGTAGTGTGGAGAGGGGCTTCAAATTCTTCGGAGGCAAAATGTTCCCCATCTCCTCCTCCGCATATAGGACTCCATTGCACTGAGGATTTTCTTCTAGGAGGGGCGCAGTAAGTGCCACCAAGATGACAAAGCTCTCAGTATAATAAAGTGAGCTTTATTATTTCTGTTGTTGCCTATGCAGAGTGCAGCAGTCGATGACAAACAAATCTCAACTTTTGTGCTCTGCATAGGTAGCACCAGTATTGGATAAATACACGTGTTGAGCTGCACACTTCTGCAGATCTCTGCCTCTTCTCTCCCTTGTAATTTTGTGAGTGGAGAGTCACCGGCCTACAGGGAAAGCTGTCCCAATTTTTTTTCAATTTCGTAATACATTTTTTAAAAAATACTTTTTCCAACCTTATCTAGGAATAAAATAGCTACATAAAAATAAATGTAATAGAAAAATATATAATTACATTAGTATTTTCTTAAAATATAAAACATACTCTTGTGGAATAAGGGGTTCAATACTGGGCCTGGTGGATGGGACTCAGGGAATGCTAATGGTGCATGGGTTAGGGGGTCAAAATATTTGCCCTGTACAAGGAAATGGCAACTCACACTATGTCATTGCCTATAATATCCTATAATGACAAGGTAATCCTTTGTTAGGGTATTAAATACTATTTGCACACCTAAATGTATACACTACTGTTGGCAGAATAGTATTAGTTCAACTCCACACCAAATTTGCTCTGAAACTCCCCCAAACTGAGCAGGACTCCCCACTCTTGAACATCGGCCCACCGGAGGATTCTCCTGTTCTCCTGTGGGCCAGTCCAAGCCTGACTGTAGGTGACTACGCTAGTTCCCTGATCTTGAACCAATGGCATTTCAATTATTTCAAATCTACAAGTCCCAACATATCCCTGCATCTGAATGCTGATATTTGTAGTTTTGCAGCAGCTGCGGAGTCCTAAGTTGCAGTCCACTGGTGTAGAAAATGTAACACTGAAGATACATGAAAATATTTTTTCTATAGCACTATGGTTCAGCTTACAACCTATTACCTAAATTAAAAGCATTTCTTTGATTTTTATTTGAGGTGTCTAAAGGGCCTGTCCCTATTAAATAATCCTTTTTTTGCTAGAAAGGAACAACAAATAATGCAATGACAAGTCTTCTGGAAGGCCTGGCAATGACAGGGTATCCACCTAGACCAGTGACTGGGTATCCACCTAGAATAGCAGAGCTGCAGGGTCCTAGCAGGTGCAGATCAGCTCTGCCGGTGACTCATTTCACAGTAGTGGACTTTATTCCCCTGCAACTGAGGCTTCTATGGATGCTCCAGTTACAGTGTAAAAAAAATTAACAAAAAATATCACTTCAATAATTTTTTTTCATATGTAATATACTTTAAAAGGTTATGCATTTCAGAGAAAATACAACTTGGAACAGCGGATGGGGACCATGGATGTCTAGTCCAACTACTAAGCAGATCCCTGGTGGCTCCCCCCAATCCCTTTCACTGGGAGATCTCGCTATGTACACACACATAGGGAGAGGCCTGGGGACTGGCTACCAAAGGCACAAAGGGTCTTAATTAATCAAGGTTCTGCATGCCTGGACTCCTGAACTGTGTGCTGCCGTATACTGTAGGATGGAGCCAAAAGATTTTGAAGGACCTGTCAGCTGCCGTCCACCACTGTCAGAAACTGCATATCTGTGGCATAATTTGCACCACTTTAGTAGCATAAATTGTTATGAATTAGTTTGGCCCGTTTGATCCTTTCCCAGCTCCACCCAGTTTCTAGAATTGGTCTGGAGTGGCTTAAAAATCTCAAAAGTCACGATTTTTTGCATAACTTCGAGCAGCTATTCTTTTTTTTTTTTTTTGCAACATTTCAAGGTGTTTTACACCAGAATTCTAGCAAAAGCTCTTTGATGAATCGAGCTAATAGCCCCTGTCCACATTTTCAAAATATGTTTAACAATAATTTGATTTTTTTGGGAATAACCCTTTAACAAAATTAATAGTTGAGGGACTCATCAGAATACTTTTTACCTATATATTTACTCCAAAATACCGATATACAATACCAAATATTATTTATGCAATGTCTGCAAGCAGTCTTTAGATGCATAAATTAAACAATTTAACCACAATGAGTCTAAATAGTACCTTTATACAGCTTACAAATAGTGATGCCATAGAGTGCATACATAACACTGCAATAAATTTCCTATACAATGCCACCAATTAATGCAAAAAAAAACTAGCTGTATAGAGTCCACACTAACATTACCATAAAATGCCTAAATAGTAGAGGGGTTTATGGCAAATTGTCTGTTTGTCCAGAGCATTGATATTTTACCTGCTCCAATGTCAGGTACCTCTTTGGTCATCCTAGGAAATGGAAATTGCCCTGAGGACCTGTAAAAGTGGCGCTAAGTAGAAGACAAACTATGTCTTAAATTTAGTTCTTGGAAACAGACTTTGTTGTACAATCGTCCCCTGTTTTTAAAAGTTCAATGAGAAAAGATCAGATCTCATGAACTCATTGGTAATGCATTGTAATAAATCTGCACCAAGAGAGAACATTGCGAGACAGATTGCTAAGAGTGCTCCAGAGACTTCACGTTCGGCTCACTCATCAATGAGGGCATCATCAAAATGTGAATGAGGTTGAATTGCTTTTTCAGGCTGTCGGCATTATGTGCTCATTAATTGCGGGACATAATGTTTTAGTCTTATATCTAAAATTGGGCAATCAAGGAAAAAAAATAGTTGTGGAAAAATCTGTGAAGAAAAAAAGTCTAAATATTGCAATATGAATTGAATGAAATAAGTCATATTTCATATTAAAGAAATATGTCTTATGTTATTATTGATAAAAAGATTGGTCTTGCCCCTCTGCTATTGACTGGTATTAACCTGTGCTCGATTTCCCGCCCCAAAGGAACTGTTTTGTTGGCAAGACTTGCTATGATGGCTTCTCTAGAAAAGTGTGACTTGCTTGTAGTCACAGATCTCTGCAAGAATGATGATCGTCCAAATCTTCCACCACTTTGTATCTTCATCAGGTGAATGGTGCTTTTTCCTGCCGGGATGCAGTTTTCTAAATAGAATACAGTCTGCTCTTATCTTCTTTTGTCTATTGACTGAGCTTCTCCTCTATGATTAATGCTTTCTTCTTGCACGCTCCCAGCATAAGCACGTGGCACAGGACTAGAGTCGAGCAGATTTTTTTGAAATTAGAATTCACCAATGTCCTCAAATTTTCCTCCAAAATTTATTTTGCAGCAAATAAATTTCCACAAAAATCAATGTTGGAATGCTTATAATTGCTTGTAAAATACGTGTGGGAGAAAGAAAAGGTGAGAGAAAGACGACCCTAACAGCTTACACTCTACAGCTGAGAAACAAATAGATAGGAGACCCCACTGACCATA
>VIAB01000588.1:258471-272380 GCA_009801035.1 Oophaga pumilio
GATCTCTCATGCTGAGCTGGGACTTCCTGCTTCAATGAGGTGCAGGAGGGTTCTACACATGTGCGCATAGAATTTTTCAGACCTCATCAAAGCAAGACGTCCAAATCCAAAGCGAGAAAACCCTGGAACATGCGGCAACAATTTGGAGATGCGTCAAAAAACAGATAGAAGATGTGTAGATTCCGGACAGGTGAGCGATAAGGTGAGTATAAGGATTTATATTCACACTACACTTATTTTTGCTACAAATAAATTTATTCTATAATCAGATATTTTTACTTCTATCACATATAATATTGTTGTACTATAATCAATAGATTGCGTTTATCACTAATAATTGTATTTCTAGTCTCATGAATTGGTTCTGCCTGCAGGTGTCACCATTGCTGTCCAGACATGAAAAGAGAAATAATACAGTGATAGAAATGACTGTTGTCTGCTTGGTGCACATTCATTTACTGTGTGGATAAATAATTACAAAGTAAAGTCAAATGCAATAATAAAAATAAGTAAAATAATAATAATAGTAACTGAAAAAGAAATAAAAGAACAGCAAACACTGTAAAATCTGCACAAATGCTTTCACTTCCAAGTGGAAGATCAATACTTGGTACCAAGGTCGGACTCGTGCTTGAGCCCCTTTTGCCCCCACATATCAAGGGAAGGGGAAAGGACCCCTTTGAAAGAACAGAACTTCTTATTTTCTTCATCAAGGACCTTGTCGGACTAAAACACTCCGTGTCACACCATGAAGGCAGCAGAAGGAGTGTAGCGGGTGCTGTGAGATTTAATAACTTGGTGAATTTTGCTTTTATTGACGGTCTGGTGGGGCATTAGAATGGGCAAGTAATAGTCATACTCATAATTATACTCGCCAATTTCACTTTCCAAGGTAGGTCAGGGGTCCTGAAAACTTTTTTCATTTACCACGGCCATATCCACTTTTCCTCCACTGGGCATGTTCCCAATATTCTCATTGATACCCTAGATCACCAGGGAGACAACTAAAATTCCTTTACAGTCCCAGGCCACCGCTAATGTTTTTATTAACCCCTTTACTGCTCTAGCCTACCATATATGTTAAAGTACTTCCTCTGCTACCCTAGAACACCAAACATGTTAAAATTATTTACTCTGCTACCCTAGACCACCAAAGATGTTAAAGTACTTCCTCTGCTACCCTAGACCACCAAGCATGTTAAAGTACTTCCTCTGCTACCCTAGACCACCAAGCATGTTAAAAGTGCTTCCTCCGCTATCCTAGACCACAAAAGATGTTACAGTACTTCCTTGGCTACCCTAGACCACCAAATATGTTAAAGTACTTCCTCTGCTACTCTAGACCACCAAAGATGTTAAAGTACTTTCTATTCTACCCTAGACCACCAAAGATCTTAAAGTACTTCCTCTGCTACCCTACAACACCAAAGATCTTAAAGTACTTCCTCTGCTACCCTAAACCACCACAGATGTTAAAGTACTTCTTCTGCTACCCTAGACCACCAAAGAGGTTAAAGTACTTCCTCTGCTACCCTAGACCATCAAAGATGTTAAAGTACTTCCTCTGCTACCCTAAACCACCAAAGATGTTAAAGTACTTCGTCAGCAACCCTAAACCACCAAAGACGTTAAATTACTCCCTCGGCTACCCTAGACCACCAGGGATGTTACCAGTAACTTTTGTTCTACTCAAAATCACCATGTACATAACCAAAACCTCTATGCTGCCATAGATGACAGTTGATGTTCCTATGAAACCCTTTACTAATCTAGAGCACTAAGGATGAAACGTGCAACTTCTTTGCTACCCTAGTCCTCCAGGGCTGTAACCTAAACCCCTTTACTGCCCTAGATGGCAAGTGATATTATCTGTAACACTTTTACTAGCCTAAACAACCAGGAACTTTACTGGCAACCTCTTTACTACCCTAGTCTACCAGAGATATAATTTAATTATTTTCAGGGAGCTTAGGTCACATTTTTTGTTCCTATAAATCTTTTTACCGCTCTAGACCACTGGTGAATGGTGATGTTACCAGTAATCTCTTTGCTACCCTAGACCACCAGGGCTGTAAGCAAAACCATTCACTGCCCTATATAATAAACTATATTCCCTTTAAAAGTCTAAGCCACCTAGGAATATAACTAAAACCCCTTCAGTCCTATAGATCGCAATTGATATTACCATTTTATCCCCCCTAGACCAACAGTGATCGTATGATTTTTCATTTTTTATAGAAAAAATAATTTTGCTTGTTTAAATACATGATTTAGTAGGTTTTAATTTTCAGGTATCACCAAGAAAAGGGGTCCCACGTGCTGATTACACATAGAAGTCTATAATTGTCTGAGCCTGCTACTGTATTGATCCATTTGTTTCAGAACCATTATAAGTATGCTACACTAATTTTCTCGAACAGTAAAAAGGTGCAGCCATTATTTATGTTTCCACAGTTTTTTCACCAGCAAAGAAATACGGCGCCTTTTCGAAATAATAACGTCTTAGAGGAAATGTTCTCTTGCCAGCAACAAGAAAAGATTCCAGATTTTAGCTGAGCTATTTTAGAATATTACAGACCAAAGTGGAAATTATTAAGTCAGGATAATACATAAGTGGGCAATATTCAGCTTGTTAGAGCTGGGTATTGGAAGGGACCAGAAGTAGCATAAATATGCCCGGCTATGACAAACAGCCTTAATATGTGGGAGCGGTGGGACACAAATTTCTACTTTGCGTCAGGACTCAGTCTTAAATATTTTAGATATAATAGAAAGAAAGCTTTGCATGGGAATAAAATAGCCTTTATGGCTTACTTTGAGGTGCATTTATTTACTTCTCGCTGTTTATATAGAGCCAACATCCTACATAATGAAGTACGAAACTTATAAATATGTTTCATGAAGCTCCTGGGACCAACGCAGATTCTGGACCAGAAAACTCAATTATATGACTGGCGTCTACTTATGCAACTTCTAGGTCCACTCGGACACCAGGGCTCAGATACTGCTGTTACCCCTGCAATTATTTTAGGTGCACCCCTGCTTACAATAAGGGTGGTGTTTAGCGATGAGCCAATCAGGAAAAATTTGCATTCGCCTTTTCGTGCAGATTTTCCCAGAAAATTTGATTTTAGTAAAATTGTCTCCAGACCTCAGATCATAATAACTGTAAGGTGTAAAAAAAAAAGCAAAAATCCCATTGCTCACCTCTCCGGAACCTTCACTCCTCACCGTCACCCGGCCCGGTCCTTGTCACATCTTCAGATCGGCACCGCTTGAGCTGAAATCCTCAGACCTCTCATATTGAGCTGGGACTTCTCGATCTCTGGAGGTGCAGGAGGGTTCTACACATGTGTGCACATTTCTCAGGCTTGCGCAGAATTTTTCTGACCTCATCAAAGCAAGAAGTCCCAGCCCACAGTGAGAATTCCCAGGAATATGTGGCAAAAATATGGAGATGCGTAGCGGACCACCAGACGGGTGACGGGGATATTCCGGACAGGTGAGTATAAGGATTTTTTTTAAACGTTTTGATGGCCATTCGCGGTTCAGAAAGAAGGCAGCCATTGGTCACCATTTTGTTGAATCCGCGCAAAAGCAAATTACAAAAAATCCATATTTTAGGAAATACGGATAATTTTTACATTTAAGGAAGAATACAATTTCCCCCTAGTGGTGTCATAATCTAATTTTTTTATTCCAAATAAAAGCACTAATTTACACATGGGTTCATGGGTAATTTATGGTGGGTTCATGGATACTATTTGACAGCACAAAGAGCCCTATTGTGTAATTATGAACCCATAGACACAAAAATAGCTGTCCATTTTTGGGATAATGTAATTTTCTATTTATTTATTTTTACTTAATTGCCTGTATTTGGGGTTAAATATAATTTTTGCTATTGGGTTTCATTAAAAATTTTGCATTGTCTTTCTTTTACAGACTATTTCTTATTTTTCGGAAATTCAACTTTGATGTGGTCATAAAGGAGTTTTGAGTAGCTTAGAAAAAGACAGATAAAATATATAAACTATATCTGTCAGACCATCAAAGTGGGCTAGCTGACAGATTCTCAGTTCTTTTTTTTTATTTTTCAACCCCATTCAGCCTGAAAAAAGAATTATTCAAGAGAGCAGCTGGCCAGCTATCAATATTCTTGAATCACAGAAAAGTTCAGGTTCCAGGAAAAAAAAATTGGGCGTCAGAGAGAGCAGAAAGTGAGTCTGCTTTATTAAAATCAATGGTCCCGATGGAGGATTCAATTTTTTAGGGCTTCAGGCGAAAGTCCCGAACAGAGCTATTGACGTGTGTCTAAAACTGAATGTGAACCGAGCCTTTGTAACTGTACTCGGTCAATCGGCAGCTAGCTACTCCGATCTCCACATCCCAGGGATTGCCCTGACTTTCATCCTTTAAACACTATACAGGTATTTGGCCTTAACAAGGATCTCTAGGCAGGGAAAATGGAGTCAGCTGCTGTTCAGGGTGCAAGTTGGCAAAAAAAATGGTCCAGTAGCTTGGTTAGAATCATTATATCAAAACAAGCACCACTGATGGGAGTATTCATCATCCGGTGCCTGTGCCATAAATAAATAAAAAATGATGTGGGGTCTCTTCTGTTTTTGATAACCAGCACAGGCAAAACTGACAATTGCAAGCTGCAAACCTCAGCTGTCAGCTTTATAATGGCTGGTTATCAAGAATAGAGGAGTCCCTTTTTTTAAATTGTTTAAATAAAGAATTAATAAAAATGATGTGGGATCCTCCCCATTTTTGACAATCAGCCAAGCTAAAGCATACAGCTGGGGGCTGGTATTCTCAGACTTGTAACAGACCATGGATATTGCCCCCCAGCCTAAAAATAGCAGCCTACAGTCACCCTATAAAAAGCACATCTATTAGATGCGCTAATTCTGGCACTTTGCCAGGCTCTTCCCACTTGCTCTAGAGCGGTGGCAAGTGGGGTAATAAATGTGGGGTTGATGTCAGCTGTTTTATGGCCACTGACATCAATCTCACCAATTAGTAATGGAGAGGCATCTATATATCTGTACATTGCTGGAATCAGGGTTTCTGTCCCTATGTAAAGTGGCATGAGGCAGTATACTCATCTCCAGTACCCTGGCACATTACATGTAAGTGCCAGCCCTGGCTGGGTGTGTGGACTTGTGGTGTGGGGTGCTATGCCCATCTAGGCCACATGTAACAGATATTGGTGGTTTGCCAGCACCAGATGTTTGATGGTTCAATGAGGGAGACCACCAGTCAAAAATACAGTTTTACTGAACGGGAACTTGGTAGGGAGTATATACAAGAGATAGCGGGTACACGGTCTTATGAAGGTTTCCTTTACAAATTGATGCATTTTCCACACTATCTCCTTCCTGCTTTTCTCTTATCCTCTTTTCCTCTTTTCTCTCTTTACTTGTTCTTTTTCTCTACTGTTTCCCACTACTACACCACAACCTAGTGTGACTCTACTGCCCTGTTTAGCAAGTGTTCTTTATCCACCCGCAGTTCCGCGTCCTCTTTCCCAGTAGGATGCCAGTATAGCGGGTGCTTATCTCCTCTAGTGCTAATGGTTTGGAACTACTACCCAGGACAATCTATTTGTCTCATGTACTCAGTCCTGTCTAGGCCCATTATCTTTAAGAGTTATAAACTCTGGGCCTTTTGGTTAGGTGTCCTCTCCCAGGACCTGTCTCCTATAGATCACTCTTACTCACTTCTGCTCTGGATCTCGCTATCTCTTCCTTTCGGTCTCCTCTCATGCCAGGGAAGCACAGAATGCGGCACTGCTCACATTGTATATTAGGTCCTATTTCTATGCACTCCAGGCCCTATCAAATTTTGTAATGTGAAAATGTATCTGAACTAGCCCCTCTCACTATGGGCTAGTCCCAAAGTCAACTCCAACTGTCACTGTCAACTATCTTTTGCTGGGCAGACTAGAGCTTCATCACTAACTATACAGATTGTTGTGTATACAGACATCATAACGCATATCGTTATTCACATTACACAGTATAACATTACACATGTTCTTCAAGAGGGGGAACGTGGGCAGTATGTCCATCTTCTTACACCTACATCATGCTACTGTCAGATTAGGTAGCAAAAACCTAATGACTGGTTCCCTTTAAATGCATTTTTTTTCTGTTTTTAGCAATTTAGTGATGAAATTTTATCCAACCTTTTGATTAGAGCAAATATTTGTCGAGAGGGACAGGCTGTGCTGGGAAATTGACTTAAACATTATTATGTAGCGGTGGCTTCAGCTGAGAGAGTCCTAGGAAGATTGATATGCACAATGAATCTTCTCAAGCTGTGTCTGCAAAGATTCATAATACCGCAATGAGAAGTGCTTCCAAATCCTGCTCGGCAGGACCGATGTCATTGCAATCCACTTTATTCCCCCTGACACCAAAGGCCGGTTAAGGTGCAATAGAAGGCCAAGCGAACAGCAGTAACTAACAGCAGTAGGCACAGGTAAAAGACAAGAATAATTACGTGACATGTTAGAAGAACCTGTCAACTCGGCAAACATAATTCAAGGATGTTAAAAAGTATTTGCCCCCCTTCTGATCTTCAAATTAAATGAAATACTATGTCATGTGACCAAAAATGTCCAATGAGCGTTGACTTTCAAATAAAGAAGTGGGAGACGATCACTGGTCTTAATTAATGTCCTATAATTCCTACGCGTGTCCATCAAGCTGTGAAATTGTTTGGGATGTTTTTCTGGTTTCCATGTGAGTATTTTTTACATGGCTCCAGTATGTGCAAATGTACAATGTGAATATATGCATAGAGTAAACTGCTTGAAAGGACAGTCCTGATATGGGCTCCTTATGACAATAGTTAGCGGTAACACTACTTGAGTAGAGATGAGCGACTTTCGTCGAGTCGGGTTTCGGACCACCCGACTTTACCAAAAGGCGAGTAGGACGAAATTGGTCCGACTAGCGGCAAAAAAGTCGGAGTTCCGACCGAAACCAGACCCCAATGCAAGTCAAAGGGGAATAAAAGTCGGCAGTGAGTAGAGGACAGTTCTCCACTCACTGCCGACTTTTATTCCCCATTGACTTGCATTGGGGTCGGGTTTCGGTCGGAACTCCGACTTTTTTGCTGCTAGTCGGACCAATTTCGTCCTACTCGCCTTTTGGTAAAGTCGGGTGGTCCGAAACCCGACTCGACCAAAGCCGCTCATCTCTATACTTGAGTACTGTATGATAATATTATTATATTGCAGTCTTATCTGAGAACTGTATGATGGTGGTATTATGTGAGCTCTCTGTGTTACTATTATTTCAGTTTTGCATGATATTTTATTGTTATTGTATTGCAGCATTAACTAAGCATTGTATGACAATGCTATTATGTGAGATTTATATGTAACCACTATTTTAGTACTGTATGATATGATATACTGCATTGGAGTATTATTTGAGCATTATATGATGGTGATATTATGTGAGCTCTATATGCTACTATTATTTCACTACTGTATGATGTGATATATTATTGTATTGCAGCATTTTCTGAGCTTTGTATGACAATGGTATTATATCAGCTATATGTAACCACTATTTCAGAACTGTATGATTAGATATGTGTATTGCAGTATTATCTGAGCATTATATAGCTCTATATGTTACTATTATTTAAATATTGTATGATATGATGTGCTATTGTATTGCAATATTATCTGATCTTTGTATAATGGTGGTATTATGTGAACTCTATATGTTACTATTATTTCAGTACTGTATGATATGATAGGTTATTGTATTGCAGCATTGTCTGAGCTTTGTATTATGATGGTATTATGTGAGCTCTATATGTAACCACTATTTCAGTACTCTATGTATGTATTATATGAGCATTATATGACAGTGGAATTAAGTGAGCTCTATATGTTACTATTATTTAAGTATTGTATGATATGATATGATAATGTATTGCAATATTATCTGATCTTTGTATAACGGTGGTATTATGTGAGCTCTATATGTTCCTATTATTTCAGTACTGTATGATATGATATGTTATTGTATTGCAGCATTATCTAATCTATGTATGATGATGGTATTATGTGAGCTTTATATTTAACCTATGTTTCAGTACTATATGTATGTATTATATGAGCATTATATGATGGTGGCATTATGTGAGCTCTATATGTTACTATTATTTAGGTATTGTAGGATAATGGTATGTGAGCTCTATATGTAACCACTATTGCAGTACTGTATGTATGATATGATATTAATATTTCTATTTTTGAACGCATCCTTACTTTGCAGTATTTTTTTTTCAAACCCACCTAAACTTTTTGCACAGTTCTTTACATATAGGCACAAATGTGTGGATTCTAAAAGTTTGTGAGGTTTGTTCTGTATTTGGGTTCCAGTCATTAATTGCATCTATACCGTATAGAAGATGAAAATTTAGTTATTTAGTCCAATGCAGGACTATAATGAAGATTTTGAGTTTTATATTAAGTCCAAACAGAACTTGAATTTGTAAATGTCAGCCTTCTCTTCTAGTCATCTCAGCTTCCGCTTAGTGGCCCTGAGGGTTTAACTACACTGGACAAGAAATGTAAAGAAAAGGTACTTTCATCCATCTTCCCGTCTCTGCTGAAAATTCAAACCGTCTTGACAAGCTGCACTTTTTTTTTTTTGCCTTTTTTTTTTTTTTGCTCCTTTTAGTTTCGGAAAGTCATAAAAAACAGCCCCCGGGCCTCTGCGAGACGCTGATGTTTTTACATGCCTTTGTTACTGCAGAAATTTGGTTCTGCTTATTGTTTTAATAGCCATAATCCGCAGCATGACTTTGGTAACCATTGGATAATTCCGCCTGTTTATGACCCCCTCGCAGACAGTATTTTGTGATAGTAGCCAGGCTCCTGCTGAGAGACAGAGGCGAGACGGCTCAGGCGGAGGAAAGATAAAATATTAAACTCACTTCTCTGTTCATCATCAGGCTTACAATACGGCTTGCAGCTTAGACGAAAGCTGAACCCTTGGGTTGAGCGGTACTTATTTGTCCAAAAACAGTAATTAATTTATCACTCGGAAAGGCATTTTTTTTTCATGCGGAATCTTAATGGAAGTCTGCTTGTTGGTTAAATCATTTGTTGGATGCCGTAGAGAAATCTCGAGAAAGTGTAAAAAAAAAAGATTGATCGTCGTGTTGTTCTGCATACTACATTTGTCCTTGTGAGCATCAGAAGAATGATAGCATTATAGACTTCTCAGAATTTCAGATCGCAGTCTCTTGCTGGGTTACTACTGTTTGAATGCAATTTTCAAAGATATTTTTTCACCACGTAAGTGCATCCAAGAGATCGGAATCCGCAGACATTTCTAATAAGACCATAGCAATTAATATTAATATCATTTTACCAGTGAGATCTGTAGTAATAAACTGTACCTTCAATAATGCCTCCGCTCCAACAAGAGCATCTTTCTTACTAGCGTATCTGTGAAATACATCAATAATCAGCTGATTTTCATGAGTATCATGTAATGCCTTATTTGTCCTGCGGGGTTGCTGTAGGGAATCACTACTCATACAGATAACTGTTGATGATCACTGAAGATCTCAGCATTGACACAGTAGATTACATATTATCACTGAACCATTTTTTTCAACAATTTTGCAAAAAAAAAGAATATATGTCAATCATCAATATGAGGATGTAATTGTATAGTTATTTCTAAAAATGTGCACATCTCCAGTAGGTGCCCATTATGAATCTGATAAAAATTTGCACAATCTTCAGTATTTGTCATTTTTTTCTAGACAGAAAAAGAGAGGTCAGAGGATTGGCTGCCCTTGCACACAATTACATTGTTATAGCACATAACTGAAGCTAACTTTCCAACTTTTGATGACTTTTATTTAGAAGATTGTTGAGATTGAGAAGAAAACTAACCACACCCCAGAGATTTAAAGAGGCTTTAGGGAACTGTGACAAAGTCGCTAGTAAAGTGCTGGAGGGGAGATATATGTCACTATGCTTAATGGCGTCAGTGATATAAAACCCAGAGTTTTATCCTCCAGTAAACTAAGTGCCGCGATGGGTTAAGCTAATTTATATATCATGGGCTGGCTTTTATGTGGACATCCATAGAGCGGGTGGAAGGATGTCCACCTTATCTCTACCCCAGGGTGGCTGGGCTCAAGAGACAGTCTTGGTTCAGCAGGACTGGAGAGTGGATCTCCAGTGGTTTGTGTCTTGAGGAGGAAAGACTGAACCTGTGGTGCTGCAGAGTAGGCAGCTCCCCTCAAATGTATGGACTGTGTACAGCATTTTTGTTTTCTTTGTCATTTTCCTGTATTTACCTGAAGGGCTGTGTTTTACATTCCCCTTCTTGTTGGTTTATTCCTCCATATAATAAACCAAACCAAGATTTAAAGAGACAATGTTCCTATTTTCTACTTCCGTACACTGCTGAACGAGTTGAACTGCCACAGGCTCACACAAAAGTTTTAACACTTTTTTCAGGCGTTTGAGGGTTTTCTGGTGGGTTTGGAAGTACTGTATGACCTAAGACATTACTAAGAGGGAGGAGCTCTTTGCTTACAAATTTACACCGCTCTGTTATGAATGTGCTAGAGATGGTTTCTGAGCAGAGTCTGCCTCTGGTGGTTACAGACAGTACTGAACCTTTCAGCGAGGAATGGCAATCTGGGATCACGGACTGGTCTGATATAAGGGAAGTTCCCTCCCATGATGGTTGCCGGTGATCAATTGTTCTTGTCTCAATTGTGGTTCCTGGTTCATTTGGAAGTTTGCTGAGTCTTGCCTGCATCTTCTGCTATCAGATAAGATATTTTCTGCTTTTATTTTTGTGCTTGCTTTTTTCATAGTTTTCTGCACTTTTGTGGAGGTCAGCTGGGTCCCCTCCTGGGGCCTGTGCTCCTCTCAATTTATCTGTAGCCACTGTTATTTGTTCATTTGTTTTTTCCTGTTTTTTTCAGAGGCTGCGGCTTTGTTTTGTTACACCAGAGATCTGATTTAGGTGGTAGAGATCGTGTGATCTCAGGTTTTTTGGCAATCAGAAGTGCTGGTATTTTTTAGGGTTTTTGTTGGATTGCAGTCAGAATTCTTTCCTGTACTTTTCTGTCTAGACAGATTGGGCCCCAACGTTTGCTCATGATATTCTCTGTCTGTGTCCGTGCTATCTTCTTGTCTAACCGCCATTATATGTTTGGGGGCTTCCTATTTTCTTTGGGGATCTGCTCTGGGTCAGATAGCTTTCATCTTTCTGCCTTTAGGTGTAGTTATCTCTCAGGCTGCATTGTTTTCTGCACTTTTGTGGAGGACAGCCGGGTCCCCTCCTGGGGCCTGAGCTCCTCACAGTTTGTCTGTAGCCTCTGTTGTTTTTTCATTTGCTTTTTTTCTGTTTTTTCAGCGGCTGCGGCTTGGTTTTGTTCACACTGAGATCTGATTTAGTGGGTGGCGAGATCGTGTGATCTCAGTAATTTTGTAATCAGAATTGTTGGATTTTTGTAGGGTTTTCTGGGTTGCAGAAAGTAATCTCTCCTGTCCGTTCCTATTTAGTCAGCTTGTGGCCCCAGCGTTTGCTCAATCTGTTTTCTGCCTGCGTTTGTGTTTTCAACTTGTCTAACCGCCATTATGTGTTTGGGGGCTGCCTATTCCTTTGGGGCTCTACTCCGGGGCAGTTAGCTTTCCTGTTTATATCTTTAGGTATAGCTAGCTCTCAGGCTGTGACGAGGCGTCTAGGATCAACTTAGGAACGCTCCACGGCTACCTCTAGTTGTGTGGTTAATTCAGGTTTGTGCAACCCATTAGTTACCAACATCTCAGGTGTTCGGCTGCCCTGCTCTTGTTCCTGTCCTCCTCAGCTACCGTACATAACACCGCTCCCATTGAGATCATTGTCTGTCCATATACAGTTATTTCCCTCTATTAGTGGCTGCATACAGCCAGAAATATATAATAGGAAACTAAATCTGAACTGAAAAAGTAAGTTGATGTGTATGCAAAATGTAAATGCATATTAACACATAACCATTACACAGAAAACAGGCACAAAAAAAGCAAATATATAATGTACACTTGCATACAGTCCTGATTTTACAGAGACAATCCAGTGAGCTAAGTCACAAAAGAGGTGGGGTTTATATAAACTCCACCTATAAATGGGCATTTTGAGGCATTCTATTCCAGTAGAGAGAGTTCTCAGTGTGGAGCATGCGTGTCCTGATTTTGGATATTACAATGTACCCAGGAAAACTAATGAAAATAATCAACACTAAATTTAACAAAATTGATAAAATTGTAGTGCCTGTGGTGGGCTTCCCAGTGTGGTGTGAGCCTTTTTGAATGGTGATTTCTGTGTACATCTCGGGTGGGTTACAAGTTTCTAAACCCTTTTATGCAGAATAACTTATAGATGAAGTAAAAGGCAAAGTTAATTACGGCACTCACAGTGTTATCAATTGCTGATTTCACAGTAGTTTTCAAAATACCGATTCTCTTACGACGTGTGATTTGTGTGGTGAACCCGGGAATTCTGCCATGACATTCAGAATATTTAATGATGCATCACAAACAACCAAGACATTTAGCAATCGACTGTGCTTTCTTCTCCAAAAATTAATGTTTTCTGTCAGTAGATGTTCAATGTATACACAATCAGCTCCATCTATGCAGAAAATAAATCCAAGAACTGAAGAATCAGTCTATAAAACAGAAAAATAAATCCTGGCGCTCTAAATGGCCGGGAATACGCACTTAGTATTTGTGTAATATGGTCAAAGGAGAGGTGTAGTACAAGCTAGGCTGTTCTTATCGAGCACCATATATTGGGTTCGACAGCCTTTCCCAGTAAATAAACATAATTGATAAAGGCAAAGAAGCTTGTTGGCACCATCCAACACCCAAGACAAGCAATTTTAGTTCCGCACTGCTTGCATATAAACACCACTTTTATTGCAAATTTTCCTAATTCCTGTCAAATTGGCCCTGCAAAATAAAAACTTAAGGCAAGTATGTAATAGTGCATAGTTACCAACAATGTTCTTGCACGCAATCGTTCCTGGATCATCTAGTTTTCGGGGCGGTTTCTCTAAGCTCCGCTCCATTTTGACTTAGGAAATGTTTTAATTTTTCGGGAGTGTTGATTAAAGATTAGGACTGTCTCAGCAGATCCAGGACTCTTGGCAACTATTTTAGTAGTGCATGTCTACTAATATTGCTGTTGTTAAAAAGAGACTAAAAATTTGTCCACAGACCTAGACAGGAACGCCCAAAAACGAGAAGATGTTATCTTCTTTTGGGGTGGTTTGTGCAAACACTGCTCTTTTTCATCCAGGTACATCCCCACAAATTCTAAAAAGGACAGACCTGGCAAGTTCGGGACTGTTGACAACCGTAATATGGTGTGATAGGGGATGTGTTAAAAAATATAAAAATGTCACATAAAACTAGCTTGTTCTCATCTGTTAGTTTCCTACTATTTTAACACCGTCTCTTTGGTTGTCCTTGCTGGTCTTTCGCTTGTCCTCCAGTAGTCCTAGACTTCCTTTAGTTCACCAAGGCCAGGGGTTAGCTGCAGCAGACTTGCACGTATGTAAAACATGTAGATTTGAGCAAATATGCCAACAATTGAATTCAGCTGGAAGATTTGATTCACATTCAAATTTATTAATTGCAATTTGTGTCTTGTTAGGCCATTATGTCTGTCCAGAACCCGAAGGGTAATAAATGTAGAGTTTAAAAAATAAACTTATAGTCCCCTCTCCCTTGCCCTGACCTGTTCCTCTTCTCAGTGCCCCACATGGTACTTTTCGAAGTTCTTCATCCTCTTCTGTATTCACGGTGGTCACTGATGCCTCTGGCACTGACTAAGTCCCACAACATCTTGAC
>VIAB01000588.1:272734-284387 GCA_009801035.1 Oophaga pumilio
CCTGGAGGTCCCTTCTAACTCTAACATTCTAGGATTCTATGATTTTCCTCGAATCGATTCCCTCATCTCTAATGACATATCCTCAACTTGCAACATAACTTTAGGGTTCTGCCATTGGATATGCTGTATTTGGAGACAAGTTGAAAGAAAGGTTTTATTGAAATGACACATTAATCCAACTCCTTCATCAGTTACCTTTCCATCAACCTGTCTCCAGACACCTGACCTCCACTGGCAGTGCCTGGTTTATGCCACAAGTTTTTGTCTTCAACCCTTGATATCTCTTCAATTCTGACACTTAGGAGTCTCAGAACCAGTTGTCAAAGGTGAATCCACTCCTTGTGGATCCACCTATACTTCTCATAATGTTGTGCCTGCTCCGCACAACCCAACCCGGTGAGCAGTGTACGTTTATCCACCTAATAATCAGATTTTTTGATCCACATATGGAGTGATTTCTTTTTCTTTTTTACATGTTTTCGCTGCTGGATGAGTGAAAGACCGATTACTAAAGGATTACTAGAGCAGTGGCTCTGGAGCAGTAGGGAATTAACAGGAGAATATAATTTTTTACTTATTCTCTGCTTTTAACGCAATATTTAAAAATCCCAAACAATCCTTTTATAGGGTTTGTTATGAGATATATTATTAAGGGAAATTTAACTTTCCAACTTTGTCATGAGCCTAATGATCCTCACCGATCCTTAGAATAAACGGGAAGCTGTTGCATTTCTCTGGAAAGTCAATCAGGAGCACTGATTTACAAGGAACAATTTGAAGGGAACGTAGCGCTCCACCCGCATTGTGTGCTCTTTATTCTATGGATTTGGGGGCTCTTCCTTTCGATTTCAATAAAAATAATAATTCCTAAAGGGAAATCATCAGCCTAAATGCGTGAGTAGAATATCGTTACTGCCCCAGGACTGCTACATACAATACCCCTCTATATGGACAATTATATGAAACTGAAGAAGGAAAAACAATACGTGGCGATCCTTTACAGGTAGATAATTACATCATCCAGTATTCTGAGAAGTTACGATCCTACAAAACCAAATTCTGCACAAACCATTCTGTAATGATTTCACACGGCGCGCTGCACCGCCAGAGCCTAGGAAAAATCCCTGCCATAGATATTGAATGACGCCCACAGAGACAAGCGGTCACGGCTGATTTGCATAATATGCCTCATTAATAAGGAAATTAGGTAATTAATGTAATCAGGGTTTGCAGTAATTTCATAATGGAAACCTATCAGATAGGGAGTTATTTTCTATTTTTTTTTGTTTAATGAAGTATGTGGTTAGTGGAGGCGAATGTAATAAACACGAGAAGATAATTTCCTATTTTTGACCAGGCACAGAATCTTCACAATATGGTTAATGAGCGGAAGAGATGGGACATTTGTCATTTGCATTACATTTATCTGCTGCAATTTTATACCAAATTTTTTTTGAATGCCTTATACATATAAGAAAATTAATATTAGGCTCCCGATGCCTATGGGATTTTAGGCAAATGTCCCATAAATTGGACCTCAAAGGAATAATGCTTACACAAATGGGGCAGCTTTTAATGTTGGGATGCTGGAGCACTGGTCTATCCTACACTTTAGCTTTACAAGGGATTTAGGACCTTAAAAACTAGTGAGCCCTGGGGTTCATCTTGGTGCTGATGTCATTTGTCAGTCCAAGCTATGCTCCTGATACAAAGCAAAGGCATGAAGCCCATATGGCTTTGTATTATTGAGCCTAGGACATTTTATAAGGCACCATAGTATGGAGACAGTCTCCAGTCGGGTGCTATGGCAAAGATATCTCACCCACACAACCAGTACCTGGCTCAGTTCAGACCAGTAGAAAGACTTCCAAAACATCTGTTTACTGATAGGTGTCTTTGGTCTGGATAAAATTCCTAGTCATGCTTCAAGGTTCCTTGATGGAGGGGACTTATTGGGAAGTCACCTATCAATGACTCTAGTGGGACAGCTTTTTTTTCCATAAATCAATCTGGTTCTTTCTCCTTCAGGACGGATCTTTCATTCTCAAATTTTTTCAATTAATTTCAATTAATGTGTACAATCTGTCTTCAGTGACTACAGATTTTCAAATTACTGAGATAGTAGACAGTTGCTGCTCATAAAGTTCTATATAGAGGGGAGGAGCTAGAGGCACAGTTCCCCCCTCCTCCTGTCCTCTACATAGGAGATGACAGTTTTCGCTCATAAATTTCTTTATAGTGGGGAGGAACTGGAGTCAGAGCTCCTCCCCATTGGTGCTCACAAAGTTCTATATAGAGGGGAGGAGCTATAGGCAGAGCTCCTCCCTCCTCCTGTCCACTACATAGGAGATGACAGTTGGTGCTCATACAGTTCTATATAGAGGGGAGCAACTAGAGGTAGAGCTCCTCCCCATTGGTGCTCACAAAGTTCTATATAGAAGGGAGGAGCTGTAGGCAGAGCTCCTCCCTCCTCCTGCCCTATACATAAAAGATGGCAGTTGTGGCTCATAAAGTTCTATGGAGGACTGTAACTGTTGTTTCAGGAGAACGTGCAGTAGAATGTCTGTGTTGGCCTGATTTGTTTTTTTTTTCAATGGCTCTCACCACTATTTAGTTAATATAATGTTTATCCACCACTGCAGCCTGGAATACCTAAAAAAAAGAAAATTCTTGTCCTACGCCATAATTTAAGTAACCAGTTAGTTGTCCGATGGGGAACCTGGATCATGCTAGGCATCTATTGCAATGTTTTATAACCTTGGCCCTTTAATTTGATTGCTGTGATAACACAGGATGTTTCTGCCTGTCACTGTCATGGGGTTACCGCGACAGAGAGGAGCCAGAAGACCACAGCATCTGATTTCTCCTATTCCTGCACTGAATAGAAGCACTTCACCTTCTTTTTAAATGGTGCAAATTTATTTTGGCTGTGCAGGGGTTAATCAGCCATATTGAGAGCTCTGGGAGTCTGGGCCCTCAGCTGAGCGCTATTAGTCACTCCTATCCCCTGTATAATCTGGGTCCTGACTTAAGGGTATGCCACACTAAACAGCGTCGCTAACGAGATCGCTAAAAAACGTCACTATTTAGCGATCCCGTTAGCGACGTTGTTGTGTGCGGCATCTAGCGACGACGTGGCCCCTGCTGAGATCCTGCTGTGATCTCGTTCGTCGCTGACATCGTTCCGGACCCTATTTTTATCGTCGGCGTCCCGCTGGTAAGTATATATCGCTGAGTGTGGCACCTTTTTTTTAGCGATTTAGCGGTATTTTGTACCGCTAAAGTCGTTAAGGAGATCGCTAACCGCGATAGCGTCCTTAACGACATCGCTAAATTAGGCAGCCACTAGCGATATTATAACAATCACGCTAGCGATCTCATTAGTATGCGACGTTAACGAGATCGCTAGCGGGATTGTTTAGTGTGGCAGTACCTTTAGAGTTAGCTTATGCTGCATGGCTAAGAGGATAGTAGGTGGTTATAAAAGGAGGTGTTTGGTGGATTTATCTGTGACTGTTGCTTGGTTTAGTGAGTGTGATAATTCCCTTTCTTCTCCTACTTTGGTTTTCCCCATCCTCCACTCCTGGTGCATTCCTCTGTTATATGTGAGTGAATATTTTTATGCTTGGTATTTTCCATTTCCCCTGTTCATGTTACCTTGTTCGTCTGGTTGGTGTACCACGGTGCACTGTTACTCCCTTTTTCCCTTGGTGGGGGAAGGGTAAAGACAGAAGGCGGATTCAGGAGATAAGGCAAGCTACGTGGCACCACCATCTTCACCTTCAGAAGTTACCTATGGAATAGGGTGACCTAGGGCTCCCCCTAGCGTTAGGGGCAGGGAAGGAGCTTCTGGTCCCAGGTTACCTGACAACAGAGTCGTGACAGGCACTGTTTCCATTTACTCCAAAATCTGTGCATGCCATGGTCGCAGAAGGGGAAACTTCTCAGCAATACGCATGCGTCGTATGAAAATAACCACTGCGCTGTCTGATGGGCAGGTGCGGATCATCCTCGGCATCTCATGCAATGTTTTATAACCTAGAACCATTGTTGGGTTTGATGTGGCTGATGCTGGGTGCATCTACCTTGCACTATTCCCATACATCCCAAGGCTGGGTCATGCCCTGTTCCATGCAGTAGAATCATCAAAGAAATGTGCATGTATCCTCCTTGGGGTAGCATATGAATGGAAGGACAGTGCAATATGTAGGATACAGGATTTACATTTAGAAGACGGAAACTTGATGACAGGTTCCCTTTAAAGAAGCACCCCCATCAAAATTTTTATCCTCTTAATATAATTCAGTCAACATATTATATAGCACTGTGTACTTACAATTGCTAATTTTCACCTTCTACCCAGCTAATTGTTCTCTTTTCCATTAGGTCTGTGACATCACGTGATTAAAAACTGATGAGCTGAATCCTTCTAAGCTCTATGTAGAAAAAGGAAGTCTCTTTTCCCTGCATGAGTCATGAGTCACTGTGAAAGTCTCTGCCTGGGGGGAGAAGGAGCTCAGTCAGGAGGTGAATGATAAATGCAGGGACAAGAGACTTCCTGTTTCTACAAAGAGCAGAGAAAAGAGAAGAATTAACTGGGTAGAAAGTCAAAATGAGCAATTGTAAGTACAAATTGCTGTATAATATGATGACTGCAATATACCAGGAGGATAATATGAGGATGAGTGCTTTTTTAACTCATCATCTGCATCTTTTGATCTAATTGACTTTGGAGTTCCTGTTCAGAGTTGTGATGCCAGTTTTCACCATTTATCGAAGAAGAAATGCGATGATTGACATTTGGCAAGGAGCGGTAACTTTACTGCATAATAAAACGCACTGTTCTCAATAATGTCCTGTTTTATCACAGAAATATCTCAGAAAATATAATTTTAGAAGTACAGCATGGAGCAGTCAAGAACATCACAAGAAAGCTCAAAAACATAATATGACTTGCCAAATCTACGTGATGTCTTCTGCAGTTGTACCAATCACAGAAGGGCAGAACCACTCAATCTCACTTCTTACAACGTTTCTGCTCAGTTGAAACCATAAATAAGAAGGTTTGCTGCACTCACCACATGTGTTAGCTTGATCTCCACTCATGTACTATATGGGAGGCACTCCACTGATGACCTGGCATGGTCTTACGGAGGGACGACGAGACGACCGTACCGAAATTCATCGGATATTTGAACAGCAATGAACTAAATTTAAAGTTCACTTTCTCTTATTCAAATGAAAAAATATATTTTGGGGTATTTTGATGGAAGGTGATGCAACTTTCATAACTATTTATACTACTATATACCGCAAACCTATTAGCGACAATAAAACATACTACTA
The DNA here is from genome assembly GCA_009801035.1 of Oophaga pumilio. NCBI lineage: Eukaryota > Metazoa > Chordata > Amphibia > Anura > Dendrobatidae > Oophaga > Oophaga pumilio. Next base: position 278,081 of record VIAB01000588.1, read on the forward strand.
TATACCGCAAACCTATTAGCGGCAATACAACATACTACTATATACCGCAAACCTATTAGCGGCAATACAACATACTACTATATACCGCAAACCTATTAGCGGCAATACAACATACTACTATATACCGCAAACCTATTAGCGGCAATACAACATACTACTATATACCGCAAACCTATTAGCGGCAATACAACTCTGCTAGCTAACAGATGCCATCCTGAACACACAATTAAAGAGGATGGTGAGGATGCGACAGGCACTGGTAAGCGCTCCAGGAGGAGACAAAGAGGAAAAGTGTTTTCATTTTAGATGAGGGTGCCAGCGGAGTGAAGGGTTGGAGTTACTGCAAGGGTACATTATGGGGTAATGGTGCATTTTATGGGGAAATTGGATGATTGTAAAAGTGGGTATAGTATAGCGAGGGGCAGTGTGGACATTATAAAAAGAGGCATTGTGGGTGAGATATGGAAAGAGGCAGTTTGGGGCGATATGAAGAGGGGCATTGTGGGTGAGAAATGGAAAGGGGCAATTTGGGGTGATATTTTGGAGAGGGGCAGTGTGGGGGATATTTTCTGCAGGAAACATGGTGAGGGGCAAATATTTATTCAGGGGCACAGCATTGGAGATATTTTGATTTATGATGCAGTATAATGACACTTTCATTTTTAAGGGCATCATGTCAGGAAGTGCTGCTGAAGATGGGGAGGAGGGAGATATGCAGATCAGCTTTGGGTGTGGAATCTCATAAAAGCGTCGTGATAAAATAGAGAAGAAAAGAAGGAGAATGACTCCAATAAGAGAAGATGTCCTATATAAGGTATCTGGATGTAAATGTTTATTTGTGATATGGACTATGTCTCAACAGTACTGTGGTTCCTGTATGGTCCACTGTCTGATGATGACTGATAGCAACTTCCAATATCTCCTTACCATTGTTAAGGGCACACAGGAAATTATAGGTTCATGCGATACAATTGTATATGGGGCTGACCTGACATTATGGGGCTGACCTAACCGATCGCTGTACTAAACTTGGTGCTATATACATGTACTGATGATGGTTCTGGCACTGCATGCATGTACCCACAGGAGTTCTGGTGCTACATTCATGCATTGATTATAGTTCTGGCACCGCCCTTATGTATTAACGGTAGTTCCTGGCAGAGCATTCATGTGCTGATGGTGATTCTGGTGCCCCATTCATGTACTGTAGGTGGTTCTGGTGCCACATTCATGTACTGTAGGTGGTTCTGGTGCCACATTCATGTACTGACGGTGGTTCTGGCACTACAATCATGTGCTGATGGCGATTCTGATTTTGTGCACGTGTAGGAATCAATAATGTGCTTCATGGCTATGGAAAAATTTAAAAACCCTCAAAAGTTAGAGATTTGAGATTAAGAGGAGGATTTGTCTAGTTTTTGCTTGCAAAACTCAATTCAAGTTTGTGGGGTTTTTTTTGCAGCAGAATCTCTGCAAATCCTCCTCAAATGGTTCTGGTGATGTATTCATGTAAGTACGCCTTTAATTGTTTTTGCAGCTCTTGGGATTGGTTAAGTATGACAATGTCGCCCTTGGACCAAAAAATGTTGTGCACCCCTGGCTTAATGTAACATGTGTTCCCTAAATTAATTATGCAAGTTATGTGGTTGCTCAAATGTGGTCGGTTCTTACTGGATTTAAATGTAGTTACAGTCTAAGGTGGATTCTATGATTAAGGGAATGCGACACGCCGGAAGCGCATGAGAGGTTTAACATGGATCTGCACATGTGATTTTTTTTAATGATGATTTCAATAAAGAAAATCCTGTTTTAATATATTTTCTAGGAGTGCCAATTCCTTTCCCTTGAACTTACCTATTTCCGCTCAATCTTATCTAGAGGGTATACAGAACACAGAATTTCTCTACACTCATCCACTGAAGCTTTTACTATTTCATCCAAGAGGATGTTCAACCTCACAGAATATTGATGAGTTGCAGCTGACAAGCGGCCACTTATTGGCTGCAACCGACACATGATACAACAAGTAGTGCCAGGCTCTGGAAACAGCGGCACGGACATCGCTAGAACATCGCTGCTACAGGAGGTTTATATTAAAAAGGTTCCTGTATTGATTGAGCTGAGATTTTCTAATTTTGCACAACCTCCCCAAATTTTGCTACTATCCCACTGTGTATAAATACTTGACAATATTTCATTTTAAACTATAGCTCACTAAAAAGTGTCTGAAACTCTGAATTAAACGTTCTTTGTTCCTCACTATAGTTAAGGGCACACAATATGCAACGTTCCCCTTAACCAATGGGGTATTAATAAAGATTCTTCACTTGGGGGCGTTAACTTTTTCCCCTCTATGACACTGTCCAATCACTGTGATAGCCGGCCTCACATCAGCCAACTCTCATAGCATGCGCTAAATACCTCATCTGGAATACTGTGTCCAGTTTTGGGCACCACATTTTAAAAAATACATCAACAAACTGGAGCAAGTTCAGAGAAGAGCAACCAGAATGGTGACCGGTCTGCAAACCATGTCCTATGAGGAACGGTTGCAGGATTTGGGAATGTTTAGCTTGCAAAAGAGAAGACTGAGAGGAGACTTAATAGCTGTCTACAAATATCTCAAGGGCTGTCACATTGTAGAAGGATCATCTTTATTCTCATTTGCACAAGGAAACACGAGAAGCAATGGGATGAAACTGAATGGGAGGAGACACAGATTAGATATTAGAAAAAACTTTTTGACAGTTAGGGTGATCAATGAGTGGAACAGGCTGCCACGAGAGGTAGTGAGTTCTCCTTCAATAGAAGTCTTCAAACAGAGGCTGGACAGACATCTGTCTGGGATGATTTAGTGAATCCTGCTTTGAGCAGGGGGTTGGACCAGATGACCCAGGAGGTCCCTTCCAACTCTACCATTCTATGATTCTGTAAATAGAGTGGCTCAGGCACACAGTGTCCATCGGCCAACTACGTTGCAGCTTTCATACTCTCCCAGCACTCTAATGACAGAAAGTGGTGGGACTAAGGAGTTTTCAACGTGATCATGTCAGACACACAATGTCTCATCAGATCACACTGAGAATGCCTGATTTTTCTCTTTTCTTTTGGCTTCCTGTCAAGCAAAATGGCCATTGACTGCATTTTTCTTGATTCGGGCAAATCAAATATAAAAAATGTAGTTTGCTGCTAATCCAAATTTTTGAATATAGTACTTCCCTTAAATAATGGTATGTACTCAAATCCTAAACTCAGATCAACATTTAATACCATACCCCTGTACTAATTAGAGTGACACAGGTCAAAGAGTTTTTTTAGAAAAATAGCAAATTTTATTACACATAAACTAAAATTACACAAAGTAACTGAGCAACTTACTAAGCAGGCTAAATGATCAGAGGAACACATAATCAAAATTTAAACAGGACATTGTAATGAACATATAGTCCAGCAACTCATGTGCAAATATCTCTATTAAATAGCCGAAGAAGGTTATTTATATTACAATTTCTTTTGTACAAAAATTCAAAATCTCCTCCTCCATGCACTGAATACTATTATAAATTGCAACACTGAGTTATAAATGACGTGGCTTTCTAAATATAATACCTTCAGGCTTTATATAAAATATACTTAGCAGCAACAACAAAAGTAAGGGTCATTCAACCCATATATTACAATCTATACAAAACCCCATATCTATGGTAAGTGTGCTGTTTAAATGTAACGGACGCCGGTCCCTATATTAAGGAATACCTGATCCACATATTAATCGGCCATAATACCGCTATTGACTCCCACCCTGATATTATCATATAAGGATATTAGGTTAAGCCATACTATCATTGCTGCAAAGCTTGCAAATAACAGCCACTCTATATTCAATGTCCGTACTTACATCTGGAATAAATAAGATAAGAGCTCCCCTGGGCCTGCCGCCTCAACGCGCGTTTCACCGCTTCTTCGTCAAAATTTTTGTGTATTTTCTATGGGAATTTGATATGCCTTGAATCGATTCTCTAGTTGAATTGATTTGTTGCATCGTACTTACAGTCTGTTTGAATAGCATTATGGACAAGTTTCAATAATAATTTGATCAAAAGATGTATTCTTCTTCTGTAACATGTAGACAAAACTTGCCACGTGCTACCAAAGAGCAAATGAATTGTTGCACAGTTCTTATTGAAATCAATAGACTGCCTGTGTGGCGCATGGACCTGTCGGGTCCTCCAGAGAGGTTGACACTCTTGATAGCTGCTCTTTTCATTGGCTAATAGATGAGAATGGGGGACCCCCTTTGATAGCTCATAATTATGGGGAATTGGGGTAATGTAAAATAAATTTTCTAAAAATACTTTAAAGAAAAGCTCTGGATGTCTAAAATGAATTGTGACCTCTTGTAGTTATTAAAGTCTATTTATTTGGCTTTATGCTGACAAGGCGTTAATGTTTGTTCACTTTTGACCATAATTTGAACTGCCATTGATTTTAGAATACTATTCAGCTACTCAGACCTTGAAGTGTAATTAGATAAATATTAGCAGGCCTCTGAGGTTTAAAGGTTTGGACCTCATCCAGATTCCATGGCATTGGTCCTGTTGTCAAGCAAATGTGATAAAGGCAGATGAAAGGGGGTCGTCATCACTACTGCCTTTAACTAAAAGGTAATTACTGTCAAAATGTTAAATGTAAAATTTCAACATTTTATTATCTTTCTGTTGCTCTAAGAGATTACATTTTTTTTATTAGGATTAAACTATAAGGAAAAGGAAATGTTCTGTTACTGTTTGGAGCTCCAGATGCTCCTGTCAGGAGTCAGGACCCTCTTAATTTGGCCTGATAATACGCAAAGAGGGTCTCTCAAGTCTGGAGGGAGCTGCCAAAGTGATCAGCCTAAAGAAAGTTGCAGAGTGACCAGCTGTCGAAAGTGGCCCTTGAGTGACTAGTTTTGGAGTCAACCATGGTTAAAAATGAAGCCCCACAGAGAGTTTGTGTTGCCTTCTGAGAAGTACCCTTACAGTGGCATATGTACACTCAATGAGACTGCTGACCGATGGAGCGAGCTAGCAGAGGAGGGTGGTATAAGTGAGGTCAAAAACAAGAGAAGTCAGGAAACAAAGCCAGAATCTTCAGGCAATGACAAGAGTCAAAACAATCGGAGGTCAGCAAGTGCATAACAGATCAGCAAAGGTACAAGATCGAGGCAACAAAGGTACAGGAAAATAACCAGGTTCAGGAATAACTTATAACTGGCATCAGGAGGCAGTAAGCTTGAGATTAACATAGCGTGTGCCTACCCAAGGGTCAGAGCAGGGAATTAAAGAAGCATCACCATGTATTTTTTTTTAAGCAAATGTGTGTATATCTACTGTAGTGTGAGTGTGTTAATATACTCAACTACCGCCACTCTTTCGGGCATCCAGCGGCATTTTTCACCTCTTCTCCGTAACGTCACCCCTCTACAGACTTTCCAGGTCACATTGGGCTCTGCGTGAAGTGGCTTGTATAGCGAAAGTCTTTGGAATGTCAGAACGAGACTCCATAGACTTACACTGTAAAAGAGACTTCTGGATCACGCATAGAGCATAAAGTGAGCCGTCTAGACACAACTGCAGTGACATCACTCAGAATAGGAGAAGAACAGCACTGGACACCGGAGAGAGCATTGGTAGGTGAGTATATTAATACACTCACACTACATCACATACACATATACACACATTTAACCCCAAAAATATACATGGAAGTACTTCTTTAATAAGATGACCATGCTCAAGATTTTAGCCCTATGCTCTCCAACTAGACGGCATCACAAATCCAGGAATAACAAGTAGAGATGCTGCACTATCGACGCGCTTTGCCCGCAAAAAAGGTGCAGCGCTAGTGTAAGGGGGTGAAGGAGTATTCCTGTTTCGCCCCACCCCTTAAGTGTGCTTAATGCTTTATCATGTAAATAGTCATTGTGTAACTATAAACGTTTGGTGGTATTGCTAATTAATATTATGTACTACTGCTAATAGTAATGGTACTGCCACATTTATGATGTGTGACCATTGTGTGCATATGTTATGCCTAGGTTTTGTATTTCTCTGTATAACATTATATTATGTGATTTTCTTTATATATGTATAGTTTAGGGAAAGTTAAGTGCATCTTGTTGGGACATTAGAGGAGGGCACTTTAGCATATAGGCTCTATATCTGGGTAAGTGTAGTACTGTTGTGGGCCACTAGATGGTCCATACTAGTGGACCTTGTTAAGTATAGCTGTTAGGTAGTTTCATATAGGGTTAAGTGTAGGAGGGGCT